>SJYO01049755.1:63613724-63684824 GCA_006410555.1 Capra ibex | reverse complement strand
CTGACCCGGCCCGCCGCGCGCACATCCGGGCTCCGGGCCCGCGGGCGGACGGGCCGAAGGACGCGGGCCGCGGCCCCGGGGACGCGGCGCGCCCCGGCCGCCCCGGCTCCGGCCCCGGCGCGAGCTTCGCGGGCCCCCGCCTCTCCGGGGCCGGCCCCCGCGACTTGAGCCCCACGCCCGCCGCGCCCCTCCTCGCGCCGGCGACCCGCGTCTGGCTCGGCGCCGCTCGGACCTCGCGAGAGTCAAAGCAAAAAGAAAAACGGTCGTGAAGACGCCGGGGAAGAGGCTTCCTTTCAGACCTTTACGACTTAAAACCGGTTAAGAACGACCATCAATCCTGGCGCCTGTCTCTCCCTATCCTTCCGCGGGATTTTGGGATTGGACGCGCGCAGAGTAAAAGTAAGGTCTGTGTGTCCGAGGAATAAGTTCACAATTAACGGAAAATGTTAATTGATCTCCTTCCACTCCTCTACACGACTAAAGGAATCGTAGAAAAGAGTGATCGGCCGGAGGGAAAGAAATCTTTTCAAGACTTTTTGAATCTCGTCATTGTGTAAAAAAATTTCTTGAAAAAACCCCCCTTACGTCTCATCTTCCCGCTAATTGAACGACTCCGTTCTTTTACCAGTTTACAACAATTCGAAAAAGGGAAGAGGGCGGTCCGTGCACCGAAGATTTAAAGGGCGACCGGGACGGTGAACCTGTCCCGTATAGGACAGGGGAAACAGGTGGTCTGAGGTCGCCCGACTTCCGGGACGGCCGACCCAAGACGGGAAACACCCGGGACCGGGAGGGTTCTGAGGACGACGACCCCGAAACCGGCCCGGAGAAGTCCGAGAAGAGTAGGTAAACCTAGGGAATTGTGAAAGATAAGTGATTGTCAGGACACGGAACACTTATGAGTGACAGAACAAAAGACTACAGTGAATCAATCTTTCGAAGAGGTTCCGACTCGGTCTCGTTGAAAATTTAACGACAGTCGTTAAACTATCTTCTTACCAAAATTGACATTACCAAAATTGACCTTCCACTGAGTCGGGACCACCCCTTTCCGGGTCCCGAGGTCAGGTCAGTGTCAGGACTCCCGTCTGTCTGAACCGAAGAATCTTGCCCACCCGTCGTGGGTGGGTACTACACCGTCCCATCGGGGGTGTGGACCCACTCACTCTTAGAGGGGCAGGTAGGGAGACTTCCTTGGGTCGTTCAGAATCGGTGATGTGACTTGTAAAAAAGTCTAAAAGTTACATTTTCAACCTCCGGGTCTTTTTCACTTCTTGGAACCCCTTCCAGTTCGAAAACACAACACAGACTACAAGTGACTAGGTGACCTGTCGAACGATTCAACGACTACCAGTAAAACTTCTACCTGACGTCTCCGTGTCTCTCCGATACTCGGAAAGCTTCCAGTCGGTCGGTCGCTCGTCATCCTGTTACACACACTAAGGTTCGTCTGAGAGGTATGTGAGGGAAATCTCTTCACCGAAAGCCAAGAAAACTGGAACTGGGGGTTCTTCTTTGTGGACAATGTACATCTGACCTGGGTCACGAGCCCACAATCTCATATTGACTTTGTGCTCGAAGTCCTTCTTGGCGAGCGGTCACGACACACGACACGTGACCCTATAAAAGAACAGACAAAATCAAAGGTTTTTCGAAATCAAGAGACCTAGAGGTCCGAGCAAGGCCCAAGAGGTACCGAGAACCTTCTTAGAACGAGACTACACCCGGACACGTAGCACCGGACCACCCCTCCCCGGGAGAGTAAGTGACAAGCTCCTATTTGGACGAGACTTTAGCCTGTCGAAACCAACTTTTTTATTTACTCAGACATCCTATCAAGGATCGGTCACTTGCCGTCCTACCCTTACTTGGGTTTAAAGTCCGAGATGTTCGCACGACATTAATATTCCGACACTATGTCAAGTCAAAATAAGATGTGTGAGTCCGAAAATCAAAATAAATTCTCCCTATAAACCTTATCTCAGAGAAGCCACTTTGAGAAAAATCACATAAAGGATCAAATCTTATTATTTTTCTGTAAACTTGGCCTAACATCTTTTTTAATGTTTATCAAAACGATGAAGGGTAAAATTATGGGAATAATTCACTGATTCATTTAATTGAAATTTTTATCTCAGAACAATACCTGACACAATACAGACAATCCTTTACGATAATACATACACTTAACCATAGACCTGAGATTTCAATCCATCAATGAGAAAAAATCAAAAAACAAAAACAAATAAAAAAATTTTAATAAGCTTTCTCAATCACCAAATCCTACCCACCTAAGAGGACACTGGGACTTGGAAGTATCTACTTGTTAAAAAAAAAAAAGAAAGGTTTGGCGAATCTCTAGAATTTCCCTTAGAGTCATGACGGATGACTTCCCCCGAACAACCAGTCAAAAAAGTGACACGAGTCTGAGAACACCCAATGTAAGGAGTGTCTGGACGATGTTTCATTGAAGACGGTGTGGTTTGTCCAGAACATCCTTTCAACAGACTTGTCCTGACACTGAAATTCTTACTCCCCGAGAGTGACACCAAAGATCTCAGTAAAGTGAGGAGGGCGTGAGACGACGAAGAGAGGGGGTGGGGTCAGTAGAGTCTCTAGACCCGGTCAGAGGGTCTTTGGCACGTGGAAACGGCTTATCGTCTGCCGCGAAGCGGGATCCCTCGACGACGTCCCGTACCGACCGATCGCCAGGTCGAAGGGAACTACCTAGACAATTTGGAACTTCTTCCTAAACTTAAATTCCTTTTTTTTTACACTTTCCAAGTCGAGGATTTTGAATTCGTCAAGTCTTCTTATAATAAAGGACAATATAATAAAGTCCAAATACAGTCTCAAAAATTTTACGGTCATCCCAAATAAGAAATATTAGACAATGCGTTGTGATACTGTCTCAGGGTCAGACTATTTTATATAAAAACAAAACACTTAACGATAGTACTTGTGAGTTTTACATAGCGAACTGAAAATTTTGTCATAGATAACACTTTATTAGATTTCATGTGTCTTCTTCTCACTGACCATAGTATACGAGGGTAAATAGGTAGTGGTCGGAGTCGTTAATAGTTCTAAAAGGTGTAAACGAAGTGTAGAAGGGAAAGGGGGGAAAAGAGACACCTCTATCAGATTTCACCTAAGGTCGGGACACCAAAGTGGGATTTACGAATTCATGGCACAGACTTCCTACCCCCGTAAATTTTGAGTTACGACAATAGTGTGAATTGTCAGGTATTAGTTAAAGAGAGTAATAGAGTCTTCACACAAATGAAGTACCAACAAAACCTAGGACTTAAAATAATTTTCAAGTGTGTACTTAAACCAAAATGCGGAAACTCCTAGAAATCTCAGAGGGCGATGGGGGGTGGGGTGACTGAACATTCTAGAGAAGAAGTCTCCCACACATAGAAAGGGGGGGTCAAAGGAAATTAACAAAGATCTTTCTTCGGCCGACAAGTCCCAGGGACCCGAAGGAACCCCTTCCGACTACTCTGGGTCGACGAGCACTGAAATTAAGTCTGTGTGAATAGAAGTCGCTGTAAAACCCCGGCCGGTGAACCGTAGAAGTCGTAAGTCACACCATCTCGGGCGAAAAATGCGCCCCGACGAAGGCGTCTTCCCGGCGCCCCACTTCTCCCCTTCGGGACGGAGAGGACGTCGAAGCGAGGAGGAGTAGGGGTCCTCCTCCCTTCCTGGTCGTCAGACACTCCCCTCTTGGTGCGCCGCTCACACGTGCGCAGCTCAAACTCCAAAATCCGCCGGCTCCACCGCGACCTCCACCTCCTACCCCAGAACCCGAGTCCACCTGTGCTCAAGCACCTGACCGGGTGTCGGTCCCGAGTCACTCACCCTGGACCGTGGGACCCCTCCCCCCACGTCGGGCCGCGGGTGGGCTTCCGAAAAGAGGTGGAGACGGGGACTTTCACTTTCAGAGAGTCAGTACAGGCTGAGAAACACTGGGGTACCTGATACGTTGGGTACCTTAAGAGATCCGGTCTTATGATCTCACCTATCGGAAAGAGAAGAGGTCCCCTAGAAGGGTTGGGACCCTAACTTGGGTCCAGAGGGTATAACGTCCGCCTAAGAAATGATCGACTCGGTGTTCCCTTCGGAGACTTCTGGGTCCTTTAATGTGAAACGTCTACAGGGTCCACGAACAAAAAATCTTCCTCGAACTCTGGGTAACCACAACCCTCCGCCCCGTCCTCTCCTGCAACTCTACTCGGACCTCGTCGGGGGTACCTCGTGGAAGTAACCTCCAGCCGGGGGACCCTCCTCGGGTACGGACTTTGTATGGAACCTCCAGTCGGAGGTCTCTCACCCCAACGGCCGGCCCCACCCACCCCCAAACCCACACACAGATCCACTCTCACACCCACACGATTTCCCCGGAAATACTACCTGGTATTCTTCACTTCAAATGGACACCAAGGGACGGACCATTTCGAATTTCCAGACTAACTTACTGTTGGAGCGGAAAGTAACTGACATCAATACCAAGTATAACGACTCCTACGTTGAATCTTAACCCCGTCTTCCCCCGAAAGTATCCAACAATGACCCCTGAGGTTACTTAAGCGTCACTTTTAATACATAGGTAGAAATTCTTGGGTATCGTTGTTTATTTGTCTTGACACTGTCCCAATTTTGGTCGGTGGAATCCCTAGGTCTACGAAAATGGACTGAGACAGAGTAACATAGACTTAGGAAGAACAGAGCCTCGGAGGACGGAGGGTCCGTCAGAGGGTTCCCCGTAACAAAACCCCAAAAAAAGTTCAATGAGGACCCACAAAGTCGAGACTCGAGATCAAGAATCTCTCAACGTGTATTTTCCAGTTTTATGACTCCAAGTATCCAGTATCAGTAAACTGTACAAGACAGTCGAGACTGAGTTTCACTTTGTCATGTCAGAGACTCGCAGCCAAGAGTGTTACCGTGCAAGCACAGCCACCTCCTCGAGCTCGGGCCGGCCGGCAAGTACACCAGCTCCCGACCCACCCCCGGAAACACACACTTGACCCTCGCCCCTCCGGGGACGTGACCTTTCAACGATTCGGGGAAGAGTCCGGGGGACCCAGTCGGAACGAAATTGACTCGAATACATCCTGCGCTTCCACCGTCCCACAATCCGCACTGGTCCCACTAAACATCGACCCCGAGATCCCCCGTTGACGGAGACTCAGAGTCTCGGACCGATTACGAGGACTGACCCGTCGTAGACACAAAAGTCCCGGGAGCGGCGACGAGAGCACCCGGTACCCGGGCAGGTGCGTCGCCCGGCTCGTCCCGGCCCTTTTACCTCCGGAAGAGGACCGGAACGTCTACCACCGTGGTAGACGAAAAACATCCTTGTTGTCTCTTCACGTCCATTCTTCACCCTTCTTTCGTCTCCTTCTACGACTCGCTGCTCTTCCTGCTGAAACCTGTCTTGGGTCCGGCAACCGCGCAGACGACCCTCGAAGACCCTCGATCCACAGCAACACTGTGTTCGGGTCTCGTGCCCAAGGTCCAGTCCGGCTGGAGTGAACTCAGGACCGAGGCCCTGACCCGCGTACGAGTCGGAGGGACCTGGAGTCAGAGGAGGAGCACCTCCCTTTCTCGCGGACTACCACCTCCACGAGACCAACCCCTCTCCTGCGTTCTCCACGGCGGATCAATAACGCCAGGGGACGGCGCCAGTCAAATAGGAACCCAGAGGAGACGTGTGTCACCGAAGAGGGCGAGACCAAGACGGGTCACTGGCGAGGAGAGGTACTGGGAGGACCGACTGAAGACGCAGAAATGAAGTGTTCGGGATTCTCGGTGTAGCGACTATTTGTGGTGTCCACGGCCCCCCGGTGTCGACGAAACCTTCGAGTCATGACCCCTTCACCTTCCAATCGGGACTACGAACGAGTACAGGGACCGTCTCAGTAAGCCTCATCTGCGTCGACACATCGCTTCGGAGACGTCTGTCCTGACCCGTCACCTACCCGTGCCGGACACCCCACTGCGACTCCCTCGCGATCCGAGACAGACGTCCACCACTCGACCCACTCGGTCCTCTGCGGCGAGACGAACGCGGACCCCGGTCCCCTGTAACGACCCTGGAAGCCAAGGAAGACGCACGACGACGGGGTTGTTCACACGGAGAACAATTTACACTTGCGCACACCGAGTCAGGTGCTTGGCATGTAATCTGAACCTCCCGTAGAGTCCGGGTTTCGACCATTAATGTTGAATCGGAAATCGACCTCCGCAACGTCTGAAAACCCCCACTTACCGTCCTCGAGTACACTCCCCCTTACCTCTACGCTTCGTTCAGTACACCTTTTTGCCACACAGACCCCGGGGACGGATCACGCGACACGCCCCGGGACACCGTACCACCGGTCACGTCGACGTGACTCTTCCGTAACACCTCGTTGGACCCGGTCTTCTTCCCCTCTCTCCTTTCAGTCCGACTCGAGCCTCGGAAACCCCCCTGCACCTCGGGTCCTCGCCGACCTGTCTCAAAAAAGTCACTACAGGCACCCGACCATCTCAGTCCCTCGTCCGGGTCTCCCCGAACGCGTCCCCTCAACTCGGTCCCAGTCGACCTTCCATACCCCTCCTCGGACACACGGTGGCGCGGACGTGGGTCCCCGTCCGGACAGAGGGGCCCTCGGGACCAGGGGCAGGACGTGGAGCCGAGCTACGTCTGGGGTCCGCAGAGTCCAGTAAACGTGTCCGGTCTTCTAGGGGCTCTCTCGTCCCCAGACAAAAGCGGAGGGGGCGGGGGAGGGCATTGGGGACCAACGGTCACAGGACGTGGTGGACGAGTCTCAGGTCTAGACAAGTGTCAACCAACTTGACCCTAGGTCCTCTCCGGGTGTGCACTGACCGACCACGCAGAGAAACCATAGCGGAAGTTCCCTCTCGAAATAACTGTACCTTGAGTTGCATGGAAACAACAAGTCAGCGAGTCAGCACAGGCTCAGAAACGCTGGGGTTCCTGACATCGGGCGGTCCGAGGAGACAGGTACCCTAAAGGGTCCGTTCTTGTGACCTCACCCAACGGTGAAGAGGAGGTCCCCTAGAAGGGTTGGGTCCCTAGCTTGGGCACGGAGGACGTAGCCATCCGCCTAAGAAGTGGTGACGTGGCGGACCCTTCGAGTCACACCTCGTGTCAGACGAGATAAATCGTGTACGTCTGAACTCGTCGGCAGTGGTGCCAGACTGACTCCCACAAGAACGGAGGACAGGGGTTTCTTTCCGACACGCGCGATCGACGACGAGGAGTAGGGGGGTGGGGCCGGGACTCGTCAGGGTGAGAGTCGGAGATCAAAGCGGAAGGAGAAGGGGCCACGAATGACAACGACCCGACTTCCGTGACCGAGTGCACATCACAGCAGAGGTGGCTAACCTGAACCGACTACCGCAGGGGAACCACACTAAGTCGCACAAACAGGGCACACTTAAAGGACGTTTCATCACCAGTCTAGGTTTCCGTCCAAGATGAAAAGAACCCAAGACCACCTAAAAAAAAAAAAATTCACACTTATGATGGACGACAACTAACATAGTAATCCAAGGTAATTAAGTAATCTCAACCATGCTGTGACTACGAGACAAAGGTGTTGTTTTTGAAGGGACCGGCCGACCGGCTAGTCCAACCTAGACAGAATTCCGTCGCTTCACTCGTCGCACTTACTTCCGTACCGTCGGACACCTCTTCTCTCCACCAGGTCCATCCGCCCGTGACCCACACTGTAGTCTCCAAACTCCCCACTACGACACCCATGGATTTTCACTCGACTCGTATCCCGAGAAAACAAGACATCCAATACCCCTGGGAGACTCTCGTGAACCGTCAACACAACGTCTTTCCCCATCAGACCGGACCACCGTCCTAAGAAGCAGACACAGACCACCCCAGCACCAGCCAAAGGGACAACCACCGTCCAGCCACGGCTCGTCCCGTCACACACAGACCCGGCCCCGGTCCCCACTTCTGGTGTGGGGGTCGACTGGACGACCGGAGAGTCACGACTGGGGCCCCTCCTTCCTCGTCGTCCCCAGTCAAAAGAAAATATCTATACGATTTAAATTCCGTTAAGATTCTTTAGGTCCTCTATTTTTAGACACCGGAAGTGAAACGTAGAAATATATCGTGGGTCACGACACCACCCCCAGACAGAAGAAACAGGCCTACATTTGAGGGAAACGAACGACGGGTCCTGCAGAACCAATAGAAAACAGAGAAAGACCACAGACGACATCAGACAAAAGAAAAATGAGTCATTTAGGAATAACGTCAGTTGAGAACTAACAAGTTTTCAATTTGGACAACTGAACTTTGAACACGTGCGAGACTTTTGGGACGGGGGTCGGGCGGGACCACGAGACGGAGACCTCACCTCCCGCTGGAGCGTCCCTACGACAGCTCGGCACACCTCCTTTCACCCAGTTCCCCCGGTGAACGGTCACCCAAACGAATTTAACTGTCACCTTCGCCTGTAGGCACGTCTCCATCTGCACATCGGAGAGTCTCCGTCCACCACCAGAAGGGAGGTACGGGGTCGGAGAGGCGAGCGGAGGCTACTCATTCGACCGAGGACCACAACACTCTCAGAGACTGTGACTCGATACGACTGGACCGGTCATCTCCGCTCCGTCAGTTCTGATTGGCGTAGGGAGGACCGAATGAATCGAGAACAGGTTTCGACACGGGAGTCCTCCGCCCGGACCTTCCGTGGGTCAATCTTCGAGGCACCCGTGCACCTCACCCTCGGACTCTTCCGTGGGCACGGACCGAAATCGGGTCACAGAAGTGCACATTTGGCCCCGGATCACGGAGGGAACGACACTCCCACCTCACGCAATCCCGGGCACGTGTGGGTTCCGTCCCGACCCGTCCACACCCTGGGCCCGCCTCGACACCAAAGTGGTCCATACCCCAAGACCCCACGCCCCGACCACTCGGTGGAAGAGAGTCACTGCCCTAAGATCTCCACGTAATTCCTTTTCTCGTACAGACCCACTTTGGAGAGACTCTTTATCACGACCCTTCATTTATCCTCACTACCACTCTTTAAACCAACATTTCGATGTCCTCAAGACCCACCGTAAAAGAAAGAACACAAAAAAAAAAAAACAGAAAACAGAAATCTTCTTTTTCTTGAACCAACCGAAAAATTCCCTAAACTCAGAGTAAAGCCGTCCTCCGTAGAGTGGACTCTACCTCCGTCAGGACCTACGATCTCGTAGCACCGTTCTTTCCCCGACTCGGGTCAGACCCGAATAGTGTCCTCCTCCCCCGCGGGTCTCCTCAAATAGTCCCAGACGGTGCCCCCGTCACCCATTCCCACCACGGGCGGGCCAACCGGACCTCAAACCGTAGGAACACCCTGCTCTGTGTGGGGCGACTCAATAGACTATCAAGGACCACAGGGTCGTTCGCGAATAAACTTCTCATCAAAGATAAAATAAAAGTGCACAAAAAGACTTTATTCTATACAAATTCGGGTACAACAGCTCACCACCGACAGCCGCTGGAAACGTCTCGACGCAAAACCCCACCCCCACCACCGAGACCGACCGAGACGTGCCACGACCGAACCGGGGGGCGAGGTCCGGGGCCGGGGACGAGACGTACGAGCCGTGTCACTCCTTCCGGAGGGACGGACTCGAACCCCGTCCTGACGTCGGGAACGGGAGCCGAGAAAGACAACGAACGTACCAGACAGGGTTCACACAGACTTACAGTTGTTTCCGTCTCTTCTTTCTAGCAGTCACAAAGTCTCTCCGGCACCACAAGTCTTACAGTATCCGAGAAAAAAACTAACTCTCCTCTGGGTGTCTTGTATTTGGTAAAATGTCACCTGTCAAGTCCCCGGAGATCACGTAGGTCACAATCCATGCGTCGCGGAGACAGATCAAGGTTTCGTAAAGGTAGTGGGGCTTTCCTTTGCGACGGGTAACTCGTCAGGGAGGGGCAAGGGGTGAGGGAGGTCCGGACCCTTGGTGGTCCGGGACAACGGACGCCGAGACGGAGGCGACCCATAAGGTACATTCCCCCAGTATTTCGTGCACCGGAAGGCGCCGAGAAAGGGGCTCGCAGAAGCCCCGAGCACGGAGTCACACACAGTCGCGGAGCCCCAACGGGCCAGGTAATGCACGACGCAGTCTCAAACAAGTAGGTAGGTAGACACTAGTTACCCGCAAACCCACCAAAGACGGAAGGCCGACAGCACCGATGACGACGACACTTGCAAGCGGATGCCCAACCACACACCGTATACAGAAACAAAGAGAACCCGTGCATGGTCCTCACCTTAACGACCCAAAATGCGACACTGAAACTCTCCTTGACTACCTGACAAAGGTGCCTCACCAAAGCCCAAGAGGTGTAGGAGTCGTCGTCGCTAATAACAGTAGTGTCGGAAAATCTTTCACTTCAATCATCACATTATATAGTGCAGACCGTATAAAATAATGAATGGTTTCATCTTTTTTTATAATCTAAATCCGCGTAAAACGGGTCTAGATGGGTTATCGACATTCCATGTAGGTAAAGAAACACGATCTCAAATCTCCTACAAACCTTGGACCTGTTGATCTATTTATGTCATTTCGAAGTATTAAATTGTCCCACCCCTCTTTCATTCTCAGATTATAGGTCGAGGCCGGACACACAGACTTCAGTTTTCACAAGTGAAAGACCCATGTATGACTCACGGTCGACACACGATCCGCAGAACGGGTCACGGGTCTCCTGTCACGACCCACGTTTGGTGCCGCGGAGGACGCAGGGGGTAGGGCTCAAGTGACTCAGTCCTTGTGTGCCCTCGTGGTGGGTCAGCGGTCTCTAGGGACCCTCTGTACCCTCCTCCCGTGTAAGGTCTCCCTTGCATTACCCGTCGGACCGGACACCCCCCACCACCGTCCTCCGCCCCGGTCCCGTCTCCGGCGGGACTCGTGTGTCCGAAGGTACGTCTTCCAACCCCCGTTCGCACTCCCTACGTGTCGACGGTACACACGAAGGGCCCTCGGGGACCGACGCCCACCTCTTGCTCCCTCCCCCGAACTTCTACGGGTTCTGACCGTGCGACCTCTCCGAGGTTCCCACCGGCCGCCTCGTGCACGCCCGGTCCTCCGTCCGCCACACCTTCTACAGACTAACGAAACCCCGAACCGACCCGCCACTCCGCCACGCGACCATCTCCGCCCGTCTAAATTCAACTCAGACGTCCGAAACTCTTTTTTAAAAAAAATAACCTCATATTAAAACTCTTTCTCAAAATTTTCTGAAAAATTATTCCTTCTTAAGTTTATAAGTCTTCTCATCTCTGGTGTCCTCCGGGCACAGAGCCGTGGGGCTATAAGTAAATGACACTCCGTTACAGTCTGAATGCCCTCTCCTCGGTCTCCACGTCTTAAGGGTGCGACCGCGGGGGGCCCACAATGGGAGAACATAACGAGGAAACTCCCGGCAATGGCTTCAGTCCTTTGATCGAAACCAGGCCACGACGCTCGAACGGACTTCCAGAACGAGTCCGAACCGACAATCTACTGCCAGGCGAAGGACCGGTCGGGGACCGGTCGGACCCCCGACCGGAGTAACCGACAGGGCCGGGGTGCGCGGAGAAACGCACTCTTCCGACCTCAGGGAGAGAGGGGACGGAAAACACGGGAGAGACACCCGCGAGTGAGTCCGACGCGACACAGAAGAGTCGAGTGGGGGCGACAAAAGACCACTGAAGGGAAGACCTGGATGTCCTGTGAGGTCGGAGACAACACTAAAAGGACGGGACGAAGAGTCACCTGTACCCTACATACACATGAGTGTGCGGACATGTATGTGTGTCCACAAAGAGACACACACGTAATTTTTGACGTAGGAACGACCGTAACGACTAAAGTCAGGTCATAGAGACCCGGATGAGGTCGAAAGGAGACATAAATATCGAAGAAGTAGTCTATCAACCCAGAAGTAGTCTACCACTCTTCAGATCCAGAGTAACGGGGGTCACATAAACGAGTAAACACGCCCGGCTCGTCTGTACCTTTCATCAAAGTCTTAACGACGGGCGGGGACTTCTCTGTCCGACCGATGGACCTCGCGGCCAGACGTACACCGACGAGTGGCAGACCGGCCCCCGTGAGCCAGTCCTCAGGAGGACTCAAGAGGGAGACACGAGAAGATCATTTACTCTCTAAGTCAAATCCCTGAAAGGACCGCCAGGTCACCCATTCTGAGGTCCGAAAGTGACGGCTTCCGCACCCAAGTTAGGGACCAACCCCCTGTTCTAGGTACTCGGCGTGTCACACCGGTTTTTCCCTTACTTACCCCGTCTGAGTCCCTGGGGTGACGACATCCACGGCGTGAACCTTGGCAATCGCACCACTGACCCACGGGTCTCCGCCGGCGGCCCTCCCGACCGACAGGGGGCGCCTCCGCCTCCGCATCCGCGACGTCCTTGTGACTCCTCGGGCGTGCGGCGGGCGGGCGCACCCGGGCTCCCGACCCCGCCGGAAGGATCCGGTCCTCGTCGTCACACGGGGGCCGTCCCGGGTGCGGGGTGGGGCGGGGCCAGATGGAGCTCGAAAGAATGACAACCCTCCACTGGTGTCCGCGACAACGGAAAACCAAGACAAAAAAAAAAAAATTAACAAAATAGAAAGTACTGTTTTCCTTATGTACGAATAAAGTCTCTTAAATCTTCTATAACTTTTTTTTTTAGGTGTCCATTGCTGGGAACCTTCTTCATCGTCTACACAAACGAAGGTCTGCAAAAAGGACATGTATGTATCTATCGACCCTCGTCGGATGTGAATTTTAAAACGCAACAGGGAAAAGTGGATTATGGTACTCGATAAGGCTCCCGATAAATGTAAACAACCCCCCTACAAATGTCACTACAAATTTCATTTCGACTACCGTCCGTGAACACACCCCACCACCGGAGGTCCCTGTCGGCGTCGAACCAAGGACACCGACGCACGGGGAGTCGACACCCTGGTAGGAGCGGTGGTGGAGGGGATCCCGCGGCACGGTCGCGAAGGCGTCTCGGAACCGTTACCAGACCGTCCAGCCCCTCGAACCCGTGAGGTACCGACGTCCGGGGAGTGGTAGGGCTGTGCGCGAACCTTGTACGTGGAGAGGAAGTGTGGCAGGGGTCACTCCAACGCTCCCCGCCGGTTCTCAGGGCAGAGAGCGACTGACCTTCGACGGTCTCCCGTCCTGGTGCGGAGGACCGACGTAGCAGTCACGGCAACGACCCTTCGGCAACGACCCAGATAGACCCCCTGCCCACACACACAACCTCTGTCCGTCGAATTGTCTTTGCTTCGTGTCTGAGAATCGGCACGGATGGGAGACACCAATTAATGTCTGCGGGGTACACATTCCACCCGAGGCCCTGGGGACACTCAGGGGGAACTCACCCGTGACCTGGGGTTCCGACTCTCGGCGAGGTGAGGGGGTCCGGGAGGGGAGGAGTCCCCTCGGGAGGCCCTTCGCTCGTCCAGGGGGACGTCGACGCAGGGTCAAGCGCCGTAGAGCAATGAAGTCCACGGACATTTTACCCCCACTATTGATACATAAGTACATTTTACTACATAGTCTCTCGGTCGTCTTGTGAACAGTTGTATGACATAATATAAAATATAGA
Source organism: Capra ibex (assembly GCA_006410555.1). Classification (NCBI taxonomy): domain Eukaryota; kingdom Metazoa; phylum Chordata; class Mammalia; order Artiodactyla; family Bovidae; genus Capra; species Capra ibex. The sequence goes on along the minus strand of SJYO01049755.1, from coordinate 63,671,175 downwards.
TTATAGCTCTCTATAGGTCAAGGTTGTTTACAACTAATACGTAGGAATGAGTATCAGTAGTTACAGTACTAACAAGGTAATGGACACAAGTCGCACGGACTGACAATGTCTCTAGTACAAATTGTCGGCAAAATAACACCACCATTTTGTTCAATTGTACGCTTTCACGGACGACCACGGACCCTACACGAGTTGCGTACAATGAAGAATAATGACGTCACTGAAAGAACAAATCAGCGATTTAGCACAGACTGAGAAACACTGGGGTACCTGACGGTGGGTGGTCCGAGGAGACAGGTACCCCAAAGGGTCCGTCCTTATGACCTCACCCAACCACTACAATCGTCCACCCTCTGTACAGCGTCGAAGAAACTCCTTGCTCGGGAAGGACCCCCTTAGACTTTCACGGTGAATCTCGGGACGAACGCGGCCGCGACGGACCCCGACCACTCCCGACGTCCTCCGCCCGTACCGGCTCCTCCCCGGCCCCGGCCCGCCCCTCCGAGGAGAGACTGGACCTGGAGTCCGCACCTCTTCAACCTGTCCCGAACCAGGGCCCCCACGGACACGCTCCTGCGCCTGGGGCGTCACGTCTGGGGGTCTCGAGGGGGTGGTGACGGGACCACTCGGGGCGCAGCGGCGTGCAGGTAGTCAGGTACCCCAGCAGGTAATACAAGGTCTTTCTGCGCAGGTGACCCCCGCTCGAAACTAAACCTCTACTCTCTGACGTCTAACTATGTCTCTCACGACACCGCGCACAGAGGACTGTGTGGGGATGCCGACCCTCGTCCGCGAGGACTTCGCGGGGATACCACTTCGCGGGAGATGTCGACCCTCGTCCGCGAAGACACGGAGACTTCGCGGGAGATGCCGACCCTCGTCCACGAGGACACGGAGACTGCCCGAAAGGGCGGAAACCGGGGTCAACAAACGAACCTGTAACAGTTTCAGGAAAGATTTGTTTCGGGGTCTTCTTCGTTTCGTCGAGGCAATCACGACGTCGAGTTATCGCCCAAAATTAAACTTCGTCTGGAGGAACACCTGTCGTCGGCACCACGTGTCTTCCCCTCGCAAAGCTGCACAGTGGTTCAACACACCCCTCGACCTTTGGCTGGGAACGTTCTTCGAGCGGGGAAAAAATTTTATTCGCTCTGATAAAGATGAGGTTCGCACAATTTCAAAGTGGGTTGGACCCAAATAGAGGGGTCTTATACGACGTGAGGCGTCTTTACTGATAAGATTGCACTGCGCCCACGGGAACACAGACCACGGCCTTGCGGCCGACGACGAGGCGATCACCTCTCCAGGAGCGACGAACCAGAGCCAAGAACCCACAACAAAGGCGGTGACGAGTCTACCAACAAAGTCCCAGCACGTTCCACCCGACCGGCCCCTGGCCCCATCCATCGACCACCTCCGACTGGGGACGAACCGACGAGGACCCGACGGTCCTGGACTCACGACACACCATCGGACAGTGGTAGGTGAAATAACGGAAAAACAACTAAAATTTTCACCAAACGAAAGTCACAAACATAAACCGATCAGCTATGGACATAGGAATGTCGACTCTCACGACAAGTGTCGTAGTAGTGTCCTGACTCTTTCGTCCATTATCACCCGGCGTGACTTTCGACACTTGCTCACTTACCGCGGCCGGACGTCCCTCACCGGTACCCAGACACACACTCCTCCCGCGACACTCTCAGTGTGGGCACTGCACCGAAGTCGACGGTCGACACCCGACACTCCACGGCCTCCAGTCGGTCGACTCACGACCGGCGTCGTCGAGCCACCCGTAGGACGACCGGTTCATGATCCGTGAGTCCACGAAAAGCCCCCACCTGAGCTGGGATCACCCTGGACAATCGACGGGGGGTGGTAAAATCTTCTCTCCCTTGCCTCCGTGTTTTCACGTCCGTCCCACGTGCCGCCCTTCGTGGCCCGGGCCTAAGTCTAGACCTGTCGAGGGACGCCAGGACCCCGGAACTGAGACTCCCGGGACTGTCCACCGCTCCCGAGGCCCCAACTGCTCGTGGGCCCCTTCCGTCGGCGGACCGAACGGCGTTAATGCGCCTACACGTCCTGTAACATTCCCGCAAAGCACATTATCCCGTCTGAAGTAATGTGTCATTTTCCCCTTTTACCTGAATCGAATCCACCCAAACCTAAAAGGTCACAAAATTAATTTCTCGTCAGTCAACTAAACCCCCCACCCCTCACCTCCCTACGACAAAACTTAATCACCTATGACTGAACACAAAATGAAAGAAATTTTGGCACCTAAAGATTGAGACAAGACCCGGCACCACGGGACCAAACGGGCTCCCTTAAAGGCAATTGGTAGGAAATGATTGTAGAGTCCACCAAAGAAAGAAAGGGGAGAGTGACGGGGACCACGAGTGGTTAGTAAAAGTGCACGAAACCACCTCCCACTACTGGTCCTACCCCACTACCCCCTTTCCGGAACACTTTCGGGTCGAGGACCTAGAGTCGCGGGCAAAGGGGGTGAAAAATGTAGTCTTACTTTTTCTGATACGGACCACTCGGGGTCCCCGGGTGTACGACGACGAGGGGAACCGGACGTCCTGCCGGCAGTGGGAACCATACACAGTAGTATTGCCCAGTGACACGACTCGGGGCCAAGGTGGTACACCGCACAATCACGTCCTCCAACCCCCTCTCCCACACCCAATTAGACTCTTGTCCTCCCGTCCGACACCGGGAAGACTCTCAGGCGTCCCCGGAAGGGGAGAGGAGACACCAGAACACTGGGTACCCCTAGGGCTCGGACCACTTCTCTCCTGGGACCGGTCACTGGGAGGTAGCTCCACGGGCGACCCCTGCGACGAACGAGGGACCTTCACCACTTCTCTTGGACAAACGAGGCTAGAACAGGACCACTTTATACTGCATAAAACTTCACCTGCTACAAATAGAAACTGAACTCGTGAACTATTTATCAACAAACTTGATTTTATTGAGCTATGTGAACCTCCAATGCACTACTAAACGGTTTGGAGTTTTTTTTTTTTTTTTCCGTCTATCCTTCACACGTGTGACGTCCGTAGAGATAATGGCCTAGGACTCTCAAGTGACGGGTGTGTCTGGCCACGGGTGGAAGGGGGACTGGGCCCGACAAACGTGACCCTCTTTCGCTCGTCCCAAGTAGGTCGCGGTAAACACTCAGTCGGTCGGTGACTCCGGGCACCGCCCAGTGGGGTCAGGGGGACCTCGTTCGCACCCGCCGCACGAAGGGACACACGAGACCGACCAAGAGACAAATGAACCCACTGTGAAAGACACAGACAAGGGGCAGAACCACCCACCAAAGGGTCTCTTCCCGACACCTCACGAGTCGCGAGTGTAGTCGCTCTGCGTCGTGGCTACCCCTTCGGCAACGACCAGCTGCCACGACCACCACCCCCTCACGTCGGCGGGGCCACCAGTCTGGTGGGTCGAAGGTCACAACGGGCAGAGGCGGAGACGACCCTCGTCTAGTGTGTGCCGGACAGGCGTCACGGAGGCAGACGAGGCGACACAGGGACCGTACGCGACGGGAACCGAAATAAGGACCTCTTCACGTGCCACCTTGGTGAGCCCACTGTTCGGTGTGGGTATCTTCCTAGTCAAGTCCGTCAAGACTTTGGGAAAACAAAGTCCTGGAGAAATATAAGAGTTTGATGGCCTCTCGGTTTTGTCGGAAACAAATACACCCAATCTCGGTAGCAATGACATATCCTATAATTTTAACTCCCGTAATTTTACAATCTACCCGACATTACTGGTTGTAAATTATATAACACGACTGTTCTTTAGGTCATACATAATTATATAAAAATACTTTCGTAAAAAATTTTGATTTTTTTTCCTTATCATAACAAAGTCCGAAAACATTTAGAGAAAATCCAAATGGAACTATTTTCGTCGTCAGTCAAACACGAAACACAGACGACCCTACACAACAAAACCAACTTCATATACTTCTTTTGGACCGGAGTGTGACCACACACCGACCTTCCGTCCTCACAATCACCAGAAGTGTCCACCAACACGTACGAGAAACGGTGGTGCGGTCTTACGTTGTTCAGCATCAAAGAAGTTTCGATCAACAGGACGTCCTAGGTTTTGGCCCGGTCCACGCCACACTTCGGCAGACATCGGTCACCGGTAGACATCGGCCACCAGCACACCGCAGGCACAGTAGTGACCTCCTGTAACCTAGAGTCTGTGGACGGAGGGTCTGTGTCCCTCCGCGGCACGAGTCCCTGTAGTGTAGAGACGACGCGAGCGGTGTCTGGGCATTCACAAACCCCCGAAATGCGAGTACCACCGTTCGTGTACAAAAGGTGTTAAGATCAAAAGTGAAACTTCAAACTTGAAATAATAATCTCGTTTATGACCGTCGACAAAAGGACCTCCCTGTCCAGGCCAAAACTCTTTCGCAGACGGGTCGAGGGTCGAGGTCAGAGAACTCTTTCCCCAGTCAGGTGTCGAGCTGGACCACACCAGTGAGAAGGAGCTCTAGGACAACAAGAATCCCTTGTTCGCAAAGGACAAATAGAGTGTGCCTAGCTTTTCCGGACTCCGTCGCGAAGCCCTCCGTGACGACGGGGAAATTCGTGTACCGGTCCAATTGGCGGAGGACGAGGAGAGTGGCCTCGCACAGAGACGACCACCTGGTCACTGTCGGGTCGACCCCGCGACGTCGACAGGGACGGTCGTCTCTCCCGCACACTGCCGAGTCTGAGCTCCTTGTACCGAAATTGAGGTCCTTCGGGGAGTTTCCCAGAATCCCCGGAGGGTCCTCACGGGTCCTCGTGAGCCCCTCTTGACGACTCAATCCTCTTGGGACGCAACACACCAAAGTCAGAGGACTTGGCAGAGTCAAGGTCTCACACGTCTCTCCGCAAGGTGAAACTACTTCACCAAAGTGCTGAATGTACGTACAGAAGAGCTTTGGTGGCTTCTTCAGTCAGACTAAACCTCAGACTCGAGAACAGACACGACGGTCGACCCTGACGTCGTCCTCAGACCCCGACCCTGTCTGGACGTACCGGACGGGTACCTCGGCCACACCCACCCTCCGACGTCGTCACTGGTAGAGGCCGCACCTTCCTGTGCCCAGCCGGCAACCAAGAACCACTTCCTCGCACCGAGAGGGAGTCCAGAGTCTCGAGAAACACCTTTGTCCGCCGAGGGCACTCGCCACAGGCATCAAGAGACTTTGGACGAACACGAACCTCCTCCACAAATACTTTCAACAGACAGTGCTTTCGGGGACACAAACGGTCGTCTACGACTACCAAAAAGGCTGCGGGACTCATGCGCAACGCATACCCACAGGCAGACTCTCTCTAACAGTCAGACCTTCACGAAGGCAAGGGCCGACCGTAGGTCTGACTCAAATTTCACAAAGACACCCGGATCTGCTTCTGGGAGGGGGAAGGGACGGTGGCCAGGACGAACGAGAAGTAGTGGAGACACAAATTTTCATTTCCTATGAGTATCCACGTCTGTTTACGACAAGCTGAGGTGAATGTACTCCTATCAGTTCAAGTGTCTCAGTCTTTCATGTGACTCTACGGCCTACCCCCCTCTACCCTGCACTCACAACCCCTGTCTCAAAGTCGAACCCTTCGACCCTTGAGGTCTCTGCGTACTCCCACTCTCAACATGTTGTCGCACTCACGGGACCCGCGGTGTCGGTCGACGACACACGACTCTATACCAATTTTATCATACAAAGTTTAATACGCTGAAAATGGTGTTAATTTTTAAAAAAAATTTATACGAACCGTTTTTTTCTTTTTCATACGAAACGGTAATTTTGTTCGTACCGCACAAAGGGGAGGGAGGGGTTCTTCGACGGGCCTCGGCGGGCCGGCCACACGACCGCACTCCGGGTAGCGGGCCGACACAGAGTGTCACGACCAACACCCGAAGACGAGCACCGAAGACTGGACGGGGTCCTCTTTTACCCTCGCTTGCCACGCTGGATGTATCTCCTACGCAAGATTAACTAACGACTGGTCGTCTGTCGGTGAGGCTCACACACCTTTAACAACCACTTCTCAATTACGACTGTAGGACGACGGAACAGTGTTCGGCCCGGGTCCCTGTTCCCGTCCTTGGAGCGAGAGACACCGGCTCCAGTCGTGACGGGGAGGGGGTCGGCGGGAGACCCGAGGCCCACCCCCGTGGACGAGACCGGAAAGGACCTGTGGGTCCTCTCTCACCTGGTCTCGTCTCCCAAGGACGAGAGTCCCTTGAACGCTAGACCCCCCGTCTACCCGCTCGTCAGTCGCCCATTTCCCACGCCCGATTACCAGTCCTTTCTCGAAGTCTGTCGTTCAGGACGCCCTCAGCCTTCGCCGTCCACGGGACGACCGCGACAGGACACCCGGACTCCGGCCCCGGGACGACACCAGTGTGACGGGCGAACCTGTCTTGGTTTCCAACGGCCGATAAATACCTTGAGCCAGATTGGGGACCTCGCCGCAGCCCTGACCCTACGGCGGGCCGGGTGGACCGACGGCCGACGGGCGGCGACCGTGTTGGAGGTGTGGGGAGGAGGGCGGGGCCGTGGAGGGGAGCGGTGGGGCGGTGGGGACCTGGGTCGGGAGGACCGGGGGAACGGACGCCTACCTTTAAGGAAGAAAAGTCCTAGACGAGTTTCGCCCAAAAGATACTTTGGGACGACTTTGGTACTTTGGACAAACCTTACGGGACCAGAGGGCGTGTCGGGTGACCGTCGGCCGAACAAAGGCTCACAAACAGAGGAAGGGAAGTACAACATCCGGGTAGAGGGGGTGCTGCACTGACCGGTCGGACAGTCCCTCGACACCAGGACGACTCGACCAGCTACCCCAGACCTCCCCAGCCAGGGTCGTCCACCACGTCCACCCCACACCTCCCTCCGGGTCACGTCGCGCTCCACGGTCCACCTACCCTCTCCGTCTCGCGACCTGCACCCGCCTGTCTGTCTGGACCACGACTTGCACCGAAGCACTAGACGTAGAACCGGTGCGACCAGGACGCACCCCCTGGGAGGAACTCCGACATTTCCGTGGGCAACTCCGCAGGTCCGGAAGTCTTGCGAGACGAGAGACTAAGACGCCCACTGGGACCCCAGTGAGACCTCGTCATTTGGAGCGAGGACGAGGGTAGGACGGGGAAATCGCAAATCCTACGGACCGCAAAATCCCGACGATCTACCACCCGGCTCTCACGTCCTGGACGACCAAAAGGACCATGGGCACGGACGGACCCATCGAGACTCGGTGAGATGAACCACTCCAAAGACTCACTGGGACACACGACGGCCGGCACTGGACGAGAGGTGGGCGCAACGTGGCGTGGGTCGGACACCCGTCGGTCGGTCCGGGTTCGGCGAGGGCCCTCTCCCTACCTCCGGTACACAACCCCAGAGGTGACTACTGACACCCCTGCTGCTACTCCCCGACGCAACACACGGGTCCCCGACTCGTCCCGCCCGAGGCCTCCCGCGACGTCTCTCCGTCCTCCGCCTCAGTCATAGTACTTTCTTTGCCGATTTTTGGACAAGACTAGCCGATAGAGACAGGAGATACTGTACCTATAAGTTTTTCTGTTGTCCGAGTAAAAGAGTTCTACGTCGAGCGTCTCGGGGTCCACTCGTGACGGAAGTGGAAAACAACAACTTCTAGACTTCTGGGACGGTCTCGACTACCGGAACGTCACTCACACAAAGGCGGTTTCTGGGGCCTCGCCCCACGACAAGGAGGGGTGCCCCGAGTCTCGAGCCACGACTCTTTTACGCACGCGCACACACACACGATATTTTATATATGCTGTATTGTAAACGGTAAAATTTCACATGGCAAGCCCCGGAATTCACATAAGTCTCACAGACGTTTGGCAACGGAGAACGGACCCAGGTCGTGCAAACGTGGCGGGGCTTGTCTTCGGGACACGGGTGTCGGGAGTCAGAAGGTAGGGCACAAGGAGGTCGACGACCGTCGACGAGGAGATGGAAGACAGAGTCCCACACACGGACTCACCTGTAAGGTATCCTCACCTTGATCGGCTCTCGACCTGAAACCATAGACCGAAGGAAAGTCCCAAGTAGGTCCAACATCGTCCACAGTCCGAAGTCAGGAGAAATACCGACTTGTCATAAAGTGATCCTTACCTGGTCGAAAACAAGATAGGTGAGTAAACAACTACCTTTAACCACAATAAAGGTTTGCAATTTAAAAACTTAGTATGCTAAGAACCAAACGGCACGGAGACTCGGAACGGTAGGCATTCGCACACACCGAGGGCAACCCCCGAGCGGAACGCGTCTCGACCCTCTGACGACGGTGACCAGGGTCAAACGAGACACCCGTCCCACCCGTCGACGTCCCCGGACGACCACCCGGGGGACTCGGGGAGGAGCCCCTGACCCTCGATGGACGAAGGAAGTCCGATTAATTTGGAGCCGAGTCCAAGAAGTCACAACGAGGAGCACACAACGGTCCCCCTTAACATTGGAATGAAAGTCCTTTGGAAAGACCCGACATTCCACGCACAAACAAAAACAGAACAACGAGCGTGGCGTGCCACACACCCTAGAATCAAGGGACTGTCCCCAGTCTGCGTGCCGGGGACGTCGCCTTCGCGCCCCTGAATTTGCGACCTGACAGTCCGTCCAGCGTCGACATTCCAAATTCAGTTTGAGGCACTCGTACTGATTCGATATTCGTGCTTTTTCGTTGCATAAGACGGATTAAATAGTATAACCAGTATCATATAAAGTTCTGGACTTCCGGCCCCCACAATCTCACCCCTCTTGTCACTGAAAACTGTGAACCGGCTCCTGGAGGTACCCGGACCTCCAGAGGGGACGGGCTCCCCAGGATCGCACGGGTGAGGGCGAGACGGAGACGCGGCCGCCTCCGGATACTCGTCCGAACGCCGAAGATGAGGGAGGTCTTCCCAAGGGCAGTGAATTGAAGTGGCCGGCACAACCAGTGAGTAGAGGGACGAGTGCGAACGCCCGTCCTCCTTCGACACCTCCGGGCACTCGGACCTGGCACACGCTCCCACGACAGCCGACCAGGGTCCCAAGGGCAACCGGACCGCCGAGGTCATGACGGTGCAACAGGGCCCTTCCAGTCCCGTCCGACACGGGGACTCCACCCGCCCTGGGGTCCACGTCCGGTAGTCTGCAGGGACGTGCCGAGACGCACCTCTGTCAAACCGTTCTGACGGGACTCGCTTCGAGACGGGGCGTGCAGGCAAACACACTTTACGGACGTATCCACCTTCCGACTCCGTCGGGTAGTCACCGGGGGTCCCCTGTTCCCATCCATCCCGTCCTCCTCCGACGAATTACCCGTACACCGACGAAGAACCCCACTACCTTCGTAAGACTCTTACGCACTACTACCGACGTCTTACAACACTTACGCGATTTTCCGTCATTTAACATGTAAAATTTACCAATCCTACCATTTCAAATACAACGCAATTAAAACTACACCAATTTTTTTGTTTGGGGTGGAACTAGTAAAGTACGCATAAGTACTGGGGTCTAGGGGTATACACCGGAACTCGAGCCTTCGTGGTCGTGTGAGCCGGAACTTCCTACGGAAAAACTAAGGACTGGTTGGTTTTTACTGTAAACCCCAAGGTGGTATTCGAGTCTCCCCAAGTGGTCGTACGTCCTCTGGGGCTGGAACGGAACCGGTTCGACGTCTCCCGTGACCCGCACGGGCCTCCAGACCGCGCCTACCCTCTTACGGTGCTAGCACAGTAGAGTCCCACCCTCGGGCTTGAGGCGTGTACCGTGGCAGGTGTCAGGTTCGGTGCCCGGTCACGGTAAGTCGGAAAAAGTCAGAAGACTTTTTGAGTCTTTGTATAAAGACCATACAAAATTTAACACTCGGAGAAAGAGAATATCTTCTTAACTAATTTCTGGGTTGTCAGGACAGACTAAAAGTCGTTTAAATGAGGACTAATTAATAAGACTGAGTCTTTCTGACACGGAGAGGTCCTACGGAGGCAAATCGTCACTCCAGAGTATAGACCAATACGTCTACGCCCCCCCCCCGCCAAAGACTAAAGACAGCAAGCCACTTAAACGAAAATGCACAGGGGAGTCCCTCAACACAACCAAGGTTCACACCCCTAATGTCTACTTAATCACGAACCAACTTAACCTAAGTCGGCACTCATAGTCGGTGCCCTCGGAACGAATTTCCCACGTTCCCTTAAAATAAAGAATTTCGATTTCGAGTAAAGCAGAAAAGTCTACGAGAAGAACCACATTCCTGTAAGACCCTAAACAAACCATTGTCGTAACACTACAAACGAGAAGTCGTACACGGAACAAAATAATCGTAAGTTCATCGTAAAGAAAAGCTTCACAACCCTAACATTCAATTTTGTTTGTAACCTCGTAAGAATATTATTTTAGACTCAACTTTGCGAACCAAAGCTTTAGACAGCGGTTCTTTCCTTCATAAGAAAACGACATAGCGGTACCGTCACAACATGTGTACTGGGACATCTAAAGGGTCGGACTCTTGCAAGACTATACATCGTTCTTTGGTACAAAATATCGTTTTTTTTTTTTTTCTATATTTCTCTCCGACTTCAAAAAGGAAGCATTACAAACAAAAATTGGAGCCAAAATGAGACAACTTTTCTGGGCACAAGTATCACCTTTCGTGTCACCGCCGTCTTCCACACAGTAATCTACCTCGGAATTGCTCTGGGGTCGTAGTGCCGAGGACGGCCTCAGGTTCGGACACACACTCAAAGGTCCTCGCACACCCGAAGGGCGAGACAGGGCCCCCGGTCCGAGTCACACAGAGATGGGCCCCGTCGGCTCCCCGGACCTCCCCTCCAGGTGCCCCAAGGGTCCCTAGGTGGGTGTCGGCTGGAGGACGGATGTGTGTGGATTGGGAGGCGACGGACGTGTCTGGCACACCGACCCGTCGTATACGGGTGCACGGTCTCTCCTCGTCCGTCGGTCCGGCACCGTCTGTCGGTCGTCTGAGGCGGTACCACTCCCTCACTTTTCCTTTACTCTGAGATGCACTCGACCATGTAGTCCGGTGAGACCAGGAAGTCGGACGAGAGACGGTGCACAACAGGACTCACGACCCACACGGACCACGTCCCTCCTGAGTGCACCTCGTGCGGTCCGACGCCTGTGACATCTCCGGCGAACTCACCCTCCCCCACCGCCTCGTCTGCGAGGCGACAAAGATCGGTCCGCCAGTCGTCACAGGAGAGAATTCCACTGTGGATTTGCTTGTGCACTTTTTCACTCGTTCGGTGTCCCTAGTGGATCCTGTTCCAAAGTTTATCTACACTGCCCACGTTTCCGGGACCCCGTCCTCGGACTCCCCGTTTCTCCCCTCTGGCCGGTCCCGTCGCTGTCCTGACAGGGAGACCAACTCCACCCCCGGCGACCCCCAAACTCGGTGGCGTGACAACCGGGAGGTCAGACGTCGACGACGCACCTGTGCCTCCCCCTGACAATCCTGAACATCCCCGTAGGCGGCCCTCCACTGCTCGCCGCCGACCTCGGTCGCACGGTCGTCGTCTCCACCGCTTCGACGTCCGTGGACGCGCCACGTCGGGACTCTCAACCCCGCCGACCGTCGCCAGCACCCGGTCCACACTCCCCGTCCCTACCCCGTGGTCGCGAGACCGGACAGCACCCGGTCCACACTCCCCGTCCCTGCCCCGTGGTCGCGAGACCGGACCGGAGTGCTGACTCCACTCCTGCGCCCGACCCCCACCCACAAACAATCGGTACGTCCCAAGACCACTGGGACGGTTCACCCAAGTCTCCCCAACCCCCTCGCAGTCGTCTCCACGGACCCCTCCCGCCCCACCCGTTCACGGTAGTCTCAGGTCCCTCGGGTAGGATCGTCTCCACAACACTCCCGTAGTCCCCCGAGCCCGACGAACCTGGTCCCTCGTCAGACCGTCTCCAGTCTCACGACCGTCCCGCCGACTCTCCGGCGTCCCCGGTTTCGTCGTCGTCCCTCCCCTCGACCACCTCTCGCGCCCCGACAGCCCCCGCCCCCGACGGACTACCTCTCCCTCCGCTCCTCGATCCCCCTCTACTCGCGCACCCCGGTCGACCACCCGGTGCCCTCGTCCCTCACCCGCGGTCTCTGACGACGACGGGGACGGCAGACAACCCCGAGTGACTCCTGTGGGACGTACAGGAAGAAATCTCCTGCAAGGAGACACCGTGCAGACACCCGGCTCCCGACAGGAGAAAGTCGTGCGACAAGAAGGAGAAGACGCCGGCAGCCGACCGGAGTGGAGACCAGACACAGAGAGAGGTCACAGAACGGAAAAGAGACAGAACAAATTCTTCCCTCACCCGCGTCACACTCGACCCCCCCGCCCCCGTCCCCCAGTACCGAGGCTCTCCTCCTCCCGACCCCCTTGTGGGGCTGACACCGGTGACCAGACGTCCCACCCCCAGCCCACCAGGGCCACTCGAAGGGGGTGGGGGTCGGGACAAAATAGGACTACCGTCCGCTCCCCGTGTCGGACCCGACCCCCACGACAGCCTCGGGAGGGAACTACCGTTAATAAGGGAGACTCCTTGGTCCTCGAGCCCCGTCCAACCCGCCGTCCCACCTCCACGGGCCTACACCCGTCCGCACCCGACGCCCACACGTCTCTCCAGGGTCCTCCGACCGTCGGTGTTCCTCTGGGACCCTGGTTGACTGTGCACCAAAGACAGTGGGGTGGGGTCCGGGCCACTGCGATCGCAACGTAGTCGTAGCCAGGACCCACCGTCCCCTGGACGAAAGACCCTCGAGTGACACGGGACGTCTGCAGGAAGGACCCGTGCCGGAGGACCGGAGGGAACGGACCGTGTCTCCCGGGAGGATCGAGACCCGACAGACACGACAGGTGGCGACAGGGGACCCAGGACTAGCCCTTCCACCGGCAGTCTCCTGGGGGAGCCGAGGTGCATACGAACTTCTAGGTGTGCAGGGGCGTCCAGACTCCGCGTCCTCCGCGACGAGTCTTCAGTCACGAACGGGGTCGCAGACCACGACGCCTGAGTGACCCAACCCCAGACCTGACCCGTACCACGCCCCCAGAGACGAGACGTTCCGGAACCGACATCCTCCCACACCACCGAGGAGTGGCCCGAGGACCCCCGGGCCAGGGGTCCCGGTCCTGACAGACCCCTGGAGGGGAGAGTGTAGACCGAGGACCCGGTCTCCCGACTGGAGACGGCCCGACGGGTGCTCCCCGGAGAGAGTACCGGGTCCGACCAAGGGGGCCCGTCACGCAGTCCTCCTTGACAGACCTGTCGACTGGAAAGGTCTCCCCCGCCCTCGACGGACCGACGCCACTGGGCCGAGCGGCAGGGGGACAGCAAAGGCGAAGTGAGGAGTGTCGACCGGGTCCGAGTATCCGACCCCTATACCTGGGGTGGACATACACACCTTCCTGAACCGACAAAATTTAGTCAATCACACAACAGGAAGACTTTTGACGTCCGAATTCGCCGCCGGAGCGTCAACCGACACAACAACCGCTACCGGCAGCGTACGACCCTTAAGGAGTCGCTACCCCTCCGCGAGCCCCCCCGGACCAGGGACACGACTTACCGTCGTCCTTGGGGAGCGGGAGGGTCTGCCGGGCCGGGGACGTCAGGGCGGAGTGACGTCCGACACACTGGCCCTTTACACTCCACGGAAGGCCGGTCCGGGACGATCGTCGGGGACGGTCCGAGTCGCCCCGAGGGGCGTCTCCCAGTCCGGAGCTCGGAGACGTCGCAGGAGTACACTCTGCGGGGGGCTTTCGACTTGCTCCCCTACAACGGGTCTAGAAAATCTGGGGCACCACACACGATGTCCCCAGACTTGTGTCGAGGAGGTAGTGGTACTCCGGCCCACCGCCGACAACGACTCCCGTTCTGATTAATTAACTTTATGGAAAGTTCAGACTAATATGGACGAGGAGAAAAACGGAATGTCCACCACGAACACTCAATTGAAGGGGTTAGTCGTCCGAGAGTGTACAACCCTACATCACACAGGGACGTCCGAACAAAGGTCGTTGGGACGCACAAAAGTCAAGATTGCCGTAGACACCTAAGGCAGACCTGAGCCACAACCACCGGCACAGTGGGCGCACCCCGTCAAGACACACACAAAGGTCACTGTGACGCACAAAGCAAAAGGAAGCAATGGTGTGGAGGGGTCGAGACAAGTGCACCGCTAACGTCCGGAGCACCAAACCGAGACAGGAGTCTTCTTTACGAAACGACACCCTGACACAAGTCGTCCGAAAGATAATCTACTAACAACGACCCAGGTCCTTCAGGGTGTACGATTCGACCTTCCGCGAAAACCGACAAAACAAACAAAAATAAAAGATTTAACACTCTCCTAGAACAAAAGTTTGCTCATTTTTCAATTTTATTCGGCATCTCTCTTGCAGACACATAACGGTGGGTCAAGTAGTTTCATCGAGAATTTGTCAAGTTGCGCGATCCCGGCGAAGATACACACAGTTTGCAGAGTCAGTCCCCGACGACGGATCTGGAAGCCCGGCACACTGGAGTCGTGGGGCTTCGACGGCTAAGGGACCCGTATCCGTCGGGGGCACCGACGTGTCGACCCTCAGAGGCACGAGGACCGACTGACCCCAGAAGCATCAGTCGCCCCCACACTTCGGAGTCTTAGTGCGCCAGAACAGGGAGTTTGGGGTCACACAGAGGGATGATCAACCCCCCGGGACTAACAAGTAAAGTCGCGTAGGGTAATATTCTCCCTCGGCCGCTACCCGTGAAAGTACTTAGAATCAAGGCCAACTCTTTCCCTCAGGTCACGTGACGGTGTGCAGTGTGCCGTCCACAAGTCGTCCGTCCACAAGTCGTCCGTCGAGCAAGTCTGTGCCCCAGCGAACAGTCGTCCTCCTGCCCGCAGTACTGTCCACGACTCGATACTGAGTCCAGGTCACCGAGAGTGGGCCGTAACCGTGCGGTCCAGACTGTCACACGACACCACCGCCGCACGTAGTCGGACACCCTGCTGTCCGTCGAGCCGGACGCTTTTCGAGTTCACGGCCCATCCTACCTGGACCTGAACCTGTGTGTCGCGCACTTCTTTGTAGGGCTCCCCTCTCCACCGGACCCACTCTTCCGTCTCGTCTGCACCTCACCACCCTCCACCCGTCGGGACCTCCAGACAGACGTCCCGAGGGTCAAGGTCCCGTCCTTCGCTCCTCGCCGAGTGCTCTCCCACTCCTCGCCTCGTCTCTCACGTACACGAGAGCCGCCTCTCTCCCCTTCCTGACCCGGCGCACGACCCATCTCGTCAGACTTTTCCGTCTTCCGACCTCTCCTTCCTTGCACTTCAGTGGGGTCCATCTCCAAAGTCGCCACAAACCACACTGCCAACTAATCTCCCTTGACGCCACGCTGCAGTGTAGAGACCCCTGGTTCGGTTTTAAGACTGGACGGCTCAGGACGACGGAGCCAAGGTTCTATCAAGAAAAACCGCGTCACTGAAGCCTTGTAGGCCGGTAGCGGGGACTTCAGCGGAAGGTCCATCCATACCCCCAGTCTGCGCCTGTGGGACCGCAACCAGGGAGGGGACCACACCGACACGACCCACCGACTCGGTGCAACACCCGCGCACCCCGACAGGGAAGAACAGGGAGAAGGAGGAGGAGGACACGACCCGGAGCGTCTTGTCAACTTCACCACCACGTCGGACCCATAGGTCCCGATGGACAGTCAAGGGGTCTACCCGTCCACTGGACCGTAGAACCGAGACTCACTGTACCCGCACACAGTCGTCCGTTCCCCCGCTACGACTGACCACCCACCACCTTTGTCTGTAAATGAGAAAAGTTCCGTCCGTTTTCCGACTCTGGAGTGAGTTTTCGGGACACCCTGTCTTGACTTCGAAAAGTAGGAACTACAGTAAAAAAGGAAGGACCACGAAAAAGAGAATTGGAAGTAGTCCGGAGTGGCCATCACGACTCTCTAGTCCAAAAGTACCTAAACGGAATAGACCTCCACACACCTACGAGGTTTTAACTTCAATTCCGAACTACAGTCCTCCGTCAAGGGTCCCTTCTCCGGGGCCGTGTCTTCGACCAACCGCCGGTCCGGGAGTCACCCCCACCCTCCTCCCCGCCCTACCCCTGGTCGGGGAGACGTGACGACACGTCTTTCGTCACGATGGGCACCCGGCGGTGGACGGCCGGCACAGCGGCAGGGTCGCCCGACTCGCGAAGAGAACCTGGGTCGGTGGTGGTGGTGGTGGTGGGGGATGGGCGGGGGCATGTCCAGTACGAGGGGTCCCGTCCGGACGCCGTACCCCTAGGGGGCCATGGTGTACGTCTGGAGTCTACTAAATCGGAGACACCGACCTCTTCCCCCTAGGGCCGGACTCAGTCGTCTCGCGACTCGCCCTTTGTCCGAGCGGGGCCCGCGACGGTCGGTACAAGTGTCTACCCGTCATGGTCGAAGGCTCTCCGAAAAAAGAGTACACACCAAGATCATACCCAAGACATAGACCCGACCTTTTGGGTCTGACACCGGAATTAGAACACAAAGTCTATTGTACACACGTCCGTCGAAACCCCGGACCCACGGGACCAAGGGTGGGACGGGACCTGTCACCCACAGGAAACCGTCGAGGGGTCCGTGACGGGGGTGGACCCCAGGACGGTCGGAGGGACCGACGTCTCACTCCGTCACCACCGGACAGAAGGTCTACTACCTTGGCCCACGAACGACGGACGGCACCCGTTCCCCGAGGTGGACGGACAGAGGGAGGCAGGTAGACATTTTGTGTCTACCCTTAGAATTGACCGGACGACGTTTAGGACTTAATCCCTTCAAATCTTAGTTACACCTGCAGATAGTCTACCCCCCATTGCTAACGGACGTAGAAGATTAGTCACAAAAGGGTATTATCTGTATTACGTGAGTACATGTCTAATGTCTCCGTATTTCTGGTTAGTACCATACTGGTGATCCCTCAATAGTGACAATCACAAAACAAAATCCTAGGAAGGTATTCAAAACGAAGAGTATGGGGGCCCCACACACACACACATACGCACGCACGCACGCACACACACACACACACACACACACACACACATTTATCTCCCGTTTACGTTAAATGATGTAGTCTGCGACAAAACCTTGAAAGAGGGTGAACCCGCAACAAGGTACATTGTTAACATCTACTCACCATTGTCCTTTAATGACATCATTATAAAATGCAGTAACAGTTAAAATACTAAAACTAAGATGCTATTTACGAGAATCCATATCTGAAGGGACCACCGAGTCTCTCATTTCACAGACGGGCGTCACGCCCTCTGACCCCAAGTTAGGGACCTAACCCTTCTGGGGGACCTCTTCCTTTACTGTTGGGCGAGGTCATGAGAACAGACCCTTTAGGGTACCTGTCTTCTCGGACCACCCGACGTCAGCTGTCCCAGTGTTTCTCAGTCTGTACTGACTCACTGAAGTGAAAGTGAAAGTACTCACAAAATCTTATTTATGGATCTACAACTCAATGATCTAGTTTTCCGTGTACTAAAATTTTCTAAAGACTCTGTCGGGAAGTTTTAGTGGATCAAACCTACTGTCACTAAAAAAAGGTTCACGATTACTTTCGGTCTAACTGTTTTTTAATGACAACACAAACAAAAGCACACAGAAACTGATTTCCGACGTATATAAAGGATACGAAAAACCGACGATCTCAAAAGACATGTGTGATAGGTGAGTATCTACGACGGGTAAAAGGTTGATCAGAAATTAGGAATCTTTCAATTTGAGACATAGGTCCAAATACGAGAGGGACCACTGAGTCACCATTTCTTGAGTGACGGCTACGTCCTCTGAGTCCGAACTAGCGACCCAGCCCTTCTAGGGGCTCTCAGTCTGTGCTGAGTCGGTGATTCGTTGTTAGGTCCAAATATAAAAATCCAAACACTTAAATAGTACAGATTTAAAACACTCAGATAGGTCACTAAGGGAGTATCGAGTCAGCCATTTCTTAGACGGACGTTACGTCCTCTGGACCCAACCCTTCTAGGGGACCTCTTCCTTTACCGGTGGACGAGGTCATAAGAGCGGGCCTCTTAGGGTACCTGTCTCCTCGGACCGTCCGATGTCAGACACCCCAGCATTCTCAGACTGTGCTGAATCGCTTATTTGATGGATGGATGAATAGATCACTAATCTCTTTAGATTTTTTGAAGTACATCAGTTCGAACGGAGAACACTGGAGACGGAGGGTAGGATATTAATATTTTCCAATAAGTTAAAATTATACAGAAATCTCAAAAGCAAAGTGAATTTCTACAGACAAATGTCAACCACGGGTAAACCTTGAATAACAATTATTGCACACCTTCGAGCGGATACCAAAATTGTAGGCCCTTCGACAAGAATAGGACAGGTGGAGCACCTGCACGGTGGAGGCGGGCGGGACTGGACAGGACCACCGGACGAATGTCGGAGAGACACGCAGGGGTGACGGGGGGAAGACTCCTTCTGGCGGACTCTTGTCCCGGCAGTCCCGCGAGCCCTCTGCGAGCTCTTCCCGGTGCTCGTGGCACGCACCGGTCGAGTGTGCAGGCAGCACACCGAGTGTGTGTGGACGCGAGAGTCCCGGGGGCCCCGTCGTGCACCACCGTCGTCGGTCTGGGTACAGACTCAGGACCGAAACGGAAGGCCGTGGGAGACAGCGGAGCAAAGGGCAGACACGTGGCCCTAAGAGAGCGGAGGCGGGCACTTGTGACCTTCCCGGGGTCACACCGGCACCGAGGGCTCATTGAAGCCCCCGAGGCGCACTACTGTGCGTGTAACGTCTCTTCAGGACACGAGGAAAGCCACGACTCTCCACAAGAGTTGATCCTGCCTCATCAGTCACGTCTTCCCGTCCTTCGACTCAAAAGACTCGAAAAGGTCGACGAAAACTCCCTGTCAACTAATCCCCTACTCTTCCTAAATCTAAGAAGCCTCTCTTTCTGAAAGGGCTTCGTACTCTCCCCGGTACACCTGAGGAGGCACCCCCCGAGTCACCCTGGTGAACCCCAGTCGTACGGCGGACACTGGACCTCCGCGGACCATAGTCTCGTCTACCGACACTCCTACTGCACGGCGTGACGAACCAGTAGGGACCGGACACCTCCACTCTACCCGTCCGAAGACCGGCCTCGACCTTACTATTAGAAGTGGGAACACTTCCGGAGCACGAAAACGGAGTTTTGTGAACTGTAACTCAACACGTAGGTATTTCCGCAGAGATGATTCTCAATCACTCTGTGATCATATAAGTGGAAAAGTAGACTAGTGAACAAGCAAGTAAATAAGTGACTTGCCAATGTGGTTCGGTCTGCATCAGAGACGGGACCACTACGGTGGTGACCACCCTCTCCGTCAATGGTTAGTCTCTCAGTGCCTCACTTCCATTTTAGTCTCGATCAGTCACGACGTCTCTTCACCCCCCCCCTTCCCGTGTCTCTTCGGTCACAAGTACAAAAGCGCCCAAAAATACATTTCTCACAGAGTTACAAGACTGTTCGCGAACTTTCTCGGTGAGCAGGTGTGATCACAGTATCGTCACCAAACCCCCTCGCAAGGGTACCCTCCATTAAATGCAAAATGTCCACGAAGAAATTGGGAAGGAACACAAACAATCCCATAAAGATTACAACGACTCATCGCTGTCTACCACCTAGTCTCCCCTGTCAAAATTGAATTCTCCCTTTCAAATAATTTTATGAATAATACTCCCCTTTTTGCAAAAGAAGAATGGCTAGTGTCTCCACCAAAACCCCTGGTAAGCAGTTTCTTCTGACAAAGTCTATGACCAACCTCAAAGTCCGATTTGGTGTCCTCTGGTGGATTTTGGGTGACGGGGGTCGTAAGAGACTCAGACGGCGTCTGTGTCTCCGCCGCAAGCCGCACCCGTGCTCCACCGACCCACGAGCAGGACACCCGCGGGGCTCGCAGGTAGACCGAGCACCGGGCGCCCCGGACGGGAGTGGACCCGCGTGGACGGGCAGTGGTCGAGAGACGAATCCGGCGGACGTCCCGGGAAAGAAACCCGAAGTGGTCCTTGGTCCGGCTCTGTCCGCCCCTAAGGGGGACCGCCTCCTCCTTCACTTCCCGAATGTCCTTGACACCGGCACGCTCCGACTGTGCAAAGGTCTCTTGACGGGACACGGGTGCGACCGACGGAAAGAGCCCCCGACAGGGGTGGGGAGAGACGAGACCTCTCCGGCGGGTCCCCCAACGGTCCGAGACGGGTCGACTGAAAAGAGGAGTAGACCCGTCTACGACTGGTCTGGACGGGTTCCCGCCCTCCTCCTTCACCTCCAGGAGACCCCCGCCGGTCCCAACCCGCCCCCGTCTGGGCACCCGGACCCTCACAGTCCCCCTCCGGACTACCAGTCGGAGAGGTGGTGCACCACAGGTACCTCGGAGAGGGTGGGGCGTCCGACGACGACCGGTAGACGAGTCTTGGGACCACCGTGGTCTGCGAGGACCAAAGGTACGACGACCCCCACTAAGGAGGCAGATCGCTGGCCCCGGTCCAAGAGACGCGGGGCTCACAGGGGGCAGGAAGCACGGGGTTTCGTGCTCAACGGAAACTCAGACCTCCACAGACCCGACGTCGGACCTAGGGTGGGACGTCCCGCGGGCGACCCAAAGACACGAGGGCCACCCACGCCCGCGGGCCCAGACCCGGACGTCAGGACATCTACCACGTACAAACTGAACGGGAGGTCGGCTGTCACAGGACAGACACAAGAGTCTCGAAGCAGGGCTCCGGTGAAGGTGAGGGAGGTGGCTCTTCCGACCACGCTACCACACTGCACCGAGTCAGTCGAGTCCGCCGACGTCCTCTGGCCGGGCACACCCGTCGTCCACCTAACGGGCCACCGTCGGCGTACGGGGCCAAAATCCCCTCTCACGACCAGACTGTCGGAGACGAAAGACCGGGTACGGGAGCTACTCCGGGCCACGTCCCCTGTGTGTCTGGGGCCGTCACCAGGACGGGTCGGTGACGGACTACTCCCTGGGATGTACAGCGAGTAGGGTACGCAGGCACAGGAGGAGAGTCACTACAGGTCTTCGTGTCTCCTCGACTACGGTGGGGTCGAACCGGGGTCCGTGCCGTACCTTCCCGAGTCATCGAGACTCGACGAAAATAGTGAAAGAGAACGGGAGTATCAAAGACCGACACTACGGGTTATATTACTCATGTCTTAAGATTTTCCTTCCATCTCCTATGCACGGAAACTTATGATTACGAGTGAAACTCTAAGACCTTTCTCGAAATGTTACCGAAGGACCACAAACCCACCGTCGAGAAATTAGAGTCGGGGTGATTCTGTGCCCACGGCCACCCGACCCGAGCGCAGGACCTCCTCCCGGGACGGAAGGTCGGAGGGGTGTTCCGACACTGGGTTCACGTCCCTCGTGTCTTGTCTGTCACTCACGTCGGGCCTTGGAGCCAGGGGAACGGTCATCGGGTTCGACGAATCAAATTCTCGGTCCTATAGGTAAACAAATAATTGAGACATTAAATCTGGAAAGAATTCCTTGTAAAGTCAGTGGGTCCTCACTTGTCAGTCCGTCTAGAAAAACGAAAACTTCCAGTCGATTGAGTATTACTCTGCTCCGTCGTCCTTACGGTACACACCCCCACCCCGCCACGTCCGTCGCGACTCGGGGAAGACCCTTCGGGAGCACGGGCGACGGACCAACCATGAACGACAAAGGTCGGGAAGGGATCTGGTCGGGGGTCTAGGCAGAGCTGCAGTGCCGGGGTCGTGAACGGGTCTCGGGGAGCGTCAGGTACTGAGTCTCGTCCCTCACCCCTCCCTTCGATGAGAGACACTGAGATTCCACTGAGGACCGAGGTTCAAGACACTAAATAAAGTTCAGCAGACACCAGTCCCTACGACAAGAGTCGGACTACCACAGCCGACCGGGGACAAACATCGTCGTCTGTGGGACACTTCCGACCTCACTCCGACGACGCCCGGCAGAAGAGGGGTAGTCTAAGGTCCAGGTCACGGACTGGATTACATCAAACGTCAAAAACCTTTTAAGGCAAGGCACCCGAATTCATGTACCCTTTGCCGTCTTTGCTTCTCGAAGAGACTTACCAACACGAGCAGGGGGACGAGTGGTCCTACCGGACTAAGGTGCGAAGAGTGGTCCTGTGAACGGAACGACAGCACCGGGACCCCCTCGACGCCCGTCTCGGAGGTCCGGAACCCCGTGACGACGGTCCGGAAGAGTCTTACAGACTAAAGGTCAACGGCTGAGACGGCATACCACCCGCCGGACACACTACGCGTCTTCGGACCTCTCGGACAACAGTACCGTCGTCCATGCAGCACTCGAGTGTAGTGTAGTCCCTACCCACTAGTGCCCCGTCGGTACCTCTGTCGCCGGGGCAACCGGGCTTCCCGACAAGGGCCCCCTCCGTGCAGTCTGGACGGGTGGGAGGTGCGACGGCGTCTTTGGCGTCTCCGAAACACTACAATCGTCGGTGGTCTTGTAGGAGAAGAGACGAATCTCTACTCCGGTGGGACAGGGGAACCTCGTCCACGAAGGGGTCTCAGACACCAGTACTCGGGGAGACAGTCAGACCACTGCGCACTACTCAGGGAAAGGTCTCATTACCAAAAAATTCCGTTCGTCGCGTGTATCCTACTGTCTCCTGTGACCAACGTAACTTGCCACATAGTCTTACGGTCTTCCCACCGTGGCATTGTGCGATGGTGCGAATTATTGTTCGGGTCGTCGTCCAGCCACGTATGGGACCGAAACTTCATCGTGGACACTGGCGACGGTGCACTGTCCGCTCGGGGTGCAAAGGACGAGCAGACCCGCATGTCTGGAGTCGTCCACCGCCGACACTAGCACGACGTTTACGACGGGTGCCCTGCAGCCCGTCCGACCTGGCGCCGCGAGCCGACGAGAGGGATTTCCGAACTCCGCCGCGCCGGACCCCCGTCTCGCGGGCACGAGAAGACCGGTGTTCCGACACAGACTCAGGGTCGAACGGACCCTGTTATCCACTAGCTCCACAAGAAACATAAAAAGATGTGGAAGACATTATTCACACACAAAACTATTAGTCTTCTGATATCATGCCCTTCCTAAGTGGGTCAGGCGGGTGCAGACGATAGTGCCCGTCTCTTTGCGCCGCCGAGGAACTTACCTTTGCTACGGCGTGTCCCCGCAGGACACGAGAGCAGTCCTTTCCTGGGGCGGCGGTCAGTAGACTCGCACACGTTCCTCCGCCTGAAGGAAGAGGGTCTAACACCGTCCCCGCCTAGAATCGACTGACACTCCAACGGGCCGACACGGGGGGCGTCCGAGAGGGACCCGCCACCCTTCTCGAGACGAGGTCGTGCACGACCAGGTACTTCAGTCACCCGAGACCCGTGGAGACACCCGGGTACTGGGACCGGGGGTCGAGGCCCACCCTCTCCGGTCGTCACTGTCGCACCGAACGACAGGTGCACGGACGCAGGGAGTGAAACCCACCCCTAACCCTGGTCACTTCGTGAGGACTCCCGACCCAGGGAGCGGGACGAGAACCTTGGAGGAGATTTGAGACGCTGTCGGGTCTGGGACCCCCGCCCAAAGACACCCTCCTGGTCGCACCACTGTCCGAGCGAGGGCGCCCTAGACCCCTCTCGAGAGACCAAAGATACTGGGCCAATGAGTGTGTCCTTCAGCTAATGAGTAAGTGATGTGCAAAGGGAAAGTGACTAACTCGACACCGAGATTTTTACCTCCGGACTGTGTGTGCGCGACCTGGCAGTCGCCGGAACGTCGCGTGAGACCCACGGGCGAAACAGGGACTACGAATGGGGACGGGTGGCGTGGGACCAGTCCTCGCCTGCGACCCCCGACTCAGTGGGTGCACCGCCCCGATACAACCGTCGAACGGGCGACACTGTCGACCACGAGGACCTGCTCTTGTCTCCTGAGCGGGAGGACTGGGGTTTGCATCGGACACACCTCCGCTCGTCTAGTAACGTCTGGTTTGACAGGCTGACCAACGGCCTACCCTCTACACGACACGCGCACCGGACCCCAGCCGTTCCCCGCACCCGATCCCACAGACGACCGTCGAAGCGTCCCCCCAGTCTGCACGTAAAGAGGCACTTCTCTCCTCCACACTCTCTCCGACCCTCGGTCCTGAACGCACGGGCCGAACACACGTGCCGTCCCGGAAGAATCCACCTCTAAACGTCGCCTCACGGGAGAACCCACCGGCCTCGGGGCCGGTGGACCGGATTACGGTCGAGCCACCGCAGAGGAGACCCTTCAGAGGGGTCTACGGACGAGGAGAGCCCGACAAGGAACCCGAAGGCAAATAAACCGACAAACCACCGTCGACGAAGACCTCGAGCCCGTTCCAGCTGGTCCCTCGAACACGAGGCCCCCCAACCCCCGGCACAGCAGAGGAGTAGGAAAGAGAGACCAGCGTCGGGGGTAAGGACGACACCGGCACCTCCCGTCTGCAGGCGTCTCGAGAGGACCCACTCCGACGCGACCGAAGAGTCGAGGGGCCCAGTCTGCGACGGGCACGGGCACGCAGGGAGGAAGCCCCTCCTGTCGACCGTGGGGGAGGTGGAGGACTCGTAACGATCACCTAGGAGGACGGACAAACCGCCAAATATGCGTCCTGAGAGACGCGGGGTCTTTTTATCTGGGCACCACAGGAGTTCCCGGCTCCGGCACCACGAAAGTGTAGGGAGCCGCGCTCCCAAAGGAAGGGCTTCCATGTTTGTGCCCAAGCGTGGACAAAGGAGACGAGTGTCCCGAAATGGGACCCTCAAATATAAGGTACACGGAGGAGTGCTTGACAGGCACAAGAGAAATGACTTCCGAGCCCCACCCCTTCTTTGCGGAACACATAAAATACATAAACAACGGTGACGTAACGGGGTAACGAAAATAATTATGTCCAATCGTTGCGTTTGACCGTTTGTCAAGAGGAACGAAGTGTCGAAGAACGGAGGTCCACCACCCACAACCCCGACATCCTCGCGATCGGAGTCGGACTCTCCCCGGGGTCCGGTCGGGGCGCGGGTACTGACTCGACACCCCACTCCGCCCCCCGTCGGACCCGCACGCACTACACCCGTGTAGCCGACACAGTGACAGGCCCGGAGTCTACCGAAGTCCCAAGGCTCCGCTGGGGAAACGGTGCGTCGACTCTCCGTTTCAGTCCTTGGCACCTAGACGTCCCTGGATGACACCTCGTGTCCCGTGACACGAGTCACGATATACCACTGGACACCCCTTCCTGAGACATTTTCCCACCCACACACACAAATATACCCGAATATACCTGAAGGGACTACCGAGTCCACCATTTCTTAGACGGGCGTTACGCCCTCTGGACCCGAACTAGGGACCCAACCCTTCTAGGGACTTCCTCCCGTAACGTCGGGTAAGGTCATAAGAAAAAAAAATTTAGTATCCACAGACAAATCAAAATAAATAGACGCTACCACGACCCAGAAATGACGACACACTCGAAAGAGATCAACGTCGGTCACCCCTGACGAGAGGTGACGTCGCGAGTCCGAAGAGGAACACCACCGGAGAGACCAACACCTCGCGTCCGAGACCCGCCCGCCCGAGTCACCGACGTCGCGCCCGAAGCAACGAGGCGCCGGACACCTGAGAAGGGACCGGTCCCTAGTTCGGACACAGCAGTCGTGACCGGCCACCTTTGGGTAGGTGACGCGGTAGTCCCCTCAGGGGCGAGGTCCCAAGAACGGACCTCTTACGGGTACCTGTCTCCTCGGACCACCCGATGTCAGGTACCCCAGCGTTTCTTAACCTGTCCTGACTCGCTGATTCACATATATGCACACACACACACACATATTTCCTGACTTAGTGACGTGACACATGGACTTTGAATGTACTAGAACATTTAGTTGATATGAAGTTAATTTTTATTAAAAAGATTAATTTTTTTTGTCTCGCTAAGCATTCGACCCTGAGGGAGGGACACCCAACACGAGACCAAGGACTTCACGGGGCCCCGGTCTAAAGACACCGAGACACCGACCTGGAAAGGACCCTGTGTTTCCAAATTGGAACTGAGACGTGAGTGTTCCGAGGAGAGTGACCTATGTTCAGGTGAACTCTTGTCCCCAGAGCGCGGGTACCCGTGAGTCACGCCTCCGGTCTCTCAGACATAGACAGGGGTCCCTCGTTCACCCCTGGTGAGGACCCGTACCACCCCTGGGAGTCACGCTCCCAGGACCCCGGACGACTGACCTCTTCATCCGCGTCACTAACCGACCCACCGGGCGTGCGTCCGGACGGGGACCCTCCACCGTGCGCCCGGGACAAGCAGGACGCGGGAGGCAGAGACCCGGGACCGCACGCCGTCGCGCACCCCGTGTGTCCGTCGGACCACGTCCCTGCCCGACAACACCTCCGACACTCACACAGTAGACACTCCAGTGTGATCGGGTCACGTCTCTGGCCTTCCAGAGGTCCACCAAACTGAGTCTCTCTAAATTATTGGGAACCTCGTACAAACAAAAGAGTATCTTTCTTTGGGTTGATCTTTTGTTCATTAAGTTCCTGAGAGACTTAAAAAAAAAAAAATTACAGTCTTTATGTCATTCTTGGTGAAGACAATAAAAAACATCTCACGAAAACAAAGGACACTTACAGTTGACCCTGACTTCATGTACCTTAAAAAAAGAAAAAAAAATACTCCTGAAAAAACTTCGTTTCCATAAACTCGTTTTTAATTTCCATAAGACAATAACCTTTAAAAAAAGTAACCAAAAAAGGGGGGGATTTTGGTGTCGAACTTAAAATAATTACCTGAATGACTTTTAAACTCAACTCTATTTCAAAGAAAATAAATAAATAAATAAATAAATAATTGACAGACACCGCTCACCCTCGTGAGGATCTGATTTAATTACCTAAATTCTCAGTACCTCCTCCCTGTGGTGGTACTTCTAGAACCAGGGAAATTACTGGGAGACCGGACCAGAGGAAACGATTATTAATTGTAACGAGGTAGAAATTAGAGAGTAGACATTTCTTTCTTGGTTTTATATGTATCGTTCATACCATTGGTCTCTCCAAATATTAAAAAAAAAAAAAATTTAAAACCACATATACGACGCAAAAATTCAGTACTCGACCGAATGACAACTCTACAGGGGAAACACCCCTCCACTAAAACCAGACACCATCTCTTCCCCCACTACTCCGAACCGAAGGTCCGACTCTCTGCCGTCCGCATCAGCACATGGCACAACTGGGTTCGTATCGACAGCCTTCGGGGACGCTCTCCCCGCAGTACCTCCTTCACCAGACCCTACACCGTAGTGCCACAGACGTACTCACAACCACAACCCCTCCGAACCGAAACAACTGAGAACCACAACGCTTGGGGGAGGACGCACTGAGACGACCAGGTAGTGTCTCCTGTGGCCGCTCGGAAAAGGTGGACTCAACCCGGAGGGGACCACACTCACGCCCCCCACCTAGGGCACACAGACCCGAGGACACGCAGTCTGCGAGAGTCTGGTCTAGGAGTTCGACGAGCACCAGGATGACCCCTCCGGTTCCCGGGTCCTGCAACTGTCGTGCGCGTCGTCTGAGTAGGACCTTCACCTCGAGCCACTCGACCTGTGGGCCGGGGACACCGTGACTCACTTGACGAGTCCCGAGCACCCGTCTCGGCCACACACGTCCCGAGCCTCCACACTCGACCGAGAACCCCCGCCCCGCCCCCAGAGAAGCGCCGTCCTCTACTCCGACTCCGTACTCACGGAGTCACAACCCCGACGCACGACCCCCGGCCTCTTCGCAAACGTGTCCCACTCCCCCGGCGGACCTACTGTACAGGCGTGGTCCTACTGTGCCCTTGGGTTCGACCCCGTCTCTCTCACTTCAACGAGTCAACACAGGCTGAGACGTTGGGGTACCCGATATCGGATGGTCCAAGGAGGCAGGTACCTTAAGAGGTCCGTTCTTATGGCCTCACCCAACGGCAAAGGAAGAGATCCTCTAGAAGGGTTGGGTCCCTAACTTGGGCCCAGAGAGGACGTAACATCCGTCTGTGAAATGGCAGACTCGGCTCCACCTATCCTTTCCTCCGTAAGTTCCCTTTTCCTCTACTTTAACTACTCGTGACAACTCGTCAGCCGGCACCTTTCACACACCCTTCCCAGAACTGTCACCTCGTCCGGCGTCGAGTGAGGGACTACCTCCGTGTCCGGACCCCTCCCAGACTTGACGCTCCTCGGACAGTAGGCTTCTTCACTCCTCTCGACTCGCGCCGGACGCCCTCCTTCCGCGACAAGTCACAGTTCCGGCGGTCCCTGTTCCTCGTCGCGCCGAGTCCCCCCGGAGCTCGGACCACGAATCCCCCGAGACTTGTCCGTCTGGGCCCGCTCTCACCCCTCTCGAGGTCCTCCTCCGCCGCGTCACCTCTCCCGCCCTCCCGTCCGGACGCCCGGTCAGGACCCGCCCTCCGCCGCCCGTCGACCCGGGACCCAGTGCCCGCAGGAGAAACACAAGGTCGTGAGCGCGGAGGACGAGGCGGTGGCGGTGGGTAGGTTCCTATACGGAAGTTCGGAGGTGGGTCTGGGCTGAAGCCCTGGAGGCCCTCTTGTTAGTTCAATGTCCGGTTGAAGAAACTTTACCTGTAAGGTTTTTAACTGTAGATAGTGATACTCAACCTATAGTTCGGTCTCTTTACGGGCTCCTCTCAATTGTCCATAAGACAAAACAGACAGAAAATTCTGCTTAGGTGGGAAGTCAAGAGTCGTCTAGGGAACCCGGGAGAAAGGGCGTCCCTGCGAAGGTCACACAAGAAACGAAAAATTGCACGAACACAACTCTGTGTCACTCACGTGTGACAGTCACACGTCGAGTCACTCCCAAGTGACAGTCACACGTCGAGTCACTCCCGAGTGACAGTCACACGTCGAGTCACTCCCAAGTGACAGTCACACGTCGAGTCACTCCCAAGTGACAGTCACACGTCGAGTCACTCCCAAGTGACAGTCACACGTCGAGTCACTCCCGAGTGGGGTCTTTCGACGGGGCACGGGGTCGGGAGGGTCGGGGGCCGGGCGCGCTCTCGGTGGAAGTGGAACGAAGAGGGTGAGTCGCCCGACACTCGGACTGGACGCCGAGACACGCGCGACTCTCGAAGAACGAGAACGACGTCTCCTTACACATCACTTCGCTAGTAGAGTAGTGAGTGACTGAGCAGGAAGGTACGCCACGGGACCGCGAGACGCCACCACTTACTTCGAGGACCCTTGTACGCGCAAGTTCAGAAAGAACACGTGCACGAAAGGGAAGAGAACCTACTTATGGACCCCACCTCAGCCACCCAGTCTCCCATCACGTCGAAAACGCCGCACCCTGCGCTAGCGTGGTAGAGGGCGAGGGCCGTCGGCACTCCGAGACGACGAGGCGGACGGCGGCAGTCGCGAGTCGAGTCAATCAGGGACACTAACAACGATAAAGTCACTCCCACGTTACCAAAGAAGTCAAGCCAAACCAACGAGTCAGCACAGGCTGAGAAACGCTGGGGTGCCTGACGTCGTGCGGTCCGGAGGAACAGGTAGTGGCTGAATGACACCAAATTGAAGGTAAAGAACTATTGGTTACTTGACTCGTGGAAAAGTACACAATGAAAAATCATTTTACAGACAACTCCAGAATGGGGATAAAATACCCAACACAAACAGAACAATGACTAAACATCCCGAAAATTGATCACATAAGATCCAAACTCAGATATGACCTTTATAAAAGTGGGTCCGACTCCGAATAAAAGGAAAGGTGAAAAGCAAAGCCAAAGAAAACAACAAGTCAACGATTCAGCACAGGTTGGGAAACGTTAGGGTACTTGACGTCGTGTAGTCCGAGGGGACAGGAAGTGACAGAGAATTCTTAAACGAGTGTGAGTACAGGTAACTCAGCCACTACGGTAGGTTGGTAGAGTAGGAGACGACGAGGGAAGAGAAGGACGGGAGTTAGAAAGGGCCGTAGTCCCAGAAAAGGTTACTCAACCGAGAAGAGTAGCCCACCGGTCTCATAGTCTCGAAGTCGTAGCCAGGAAGGTTATTTATAAGTCCCAACTAAAAGGAATTCCTAAGTGACCAAACCAGAGGAACGTCAGGTTCCCTGAGAGTTCTCAGAAGATGTCTTTGTTAAACTCTCGTAGTCAAGAAACCGTGAGTCGGAAGAAATAACAGGTCGAGGGTGTAAGTAGTACTGATGACCTTTTTAGTAAAGAAACTGACATGATTAGCAACAGTCGTTTCACTACAGAGACGAAAAATTATGTGACAGATCCAAACAATATCGAAAGGAAGGCTCCTCGTTCGGAGAATTGAAGTACCGACGACAGTGGTAGGCGTCGCTAAAAACTTCGGGCTCTTTTATTTCAGACAGTGACGAAGGTGAAAGAGGGGGTAGACTAAACGGTACTTTCCTCCCCTGGTCTACGGTACTAGAATTCAACTCAAAATTCGGTCGAAAAAGTGAGAGGAGAAAGTAGGAGTTCTCCGAGAAATCAAGGAGAAGTGAAAGACGGTAATCTCACCATAGTAGACGTATAGTTTCCAACAACCATAAAGAGAGTCGTCACAACTACGGTCGAACACTAAGTAGAAAAGGTCGTAAAGTGTATTACATGAGACGTATATTCAATTTGTCACCGTCATATGCCAGAACAGTATGAGGAAAGGGTTGACCAAGGGTAAAACTTGGTGAAGGTGCATTCAAGATTAACAATGAAAAACTGAACGTATGTGTAGAGAGTCCTTTGTTTATTCCACCAGGCCATAAGGGTAGAGAAATTTTTAAAGGGTGTCAAACAACACTAGGTGTGTCGGTCTCCGAAATCTCACCAGTTACTTCGTCTTCGTCTGCACTCTCTACACATCATTTGTCCTAAGTTTGGACGGGACCCTCTGGGGGTTCCAAAAGGTCGGACAAATAGGAACACGTCTGGACGGTCGCTACTTAGGAGGGTCGTAAAAAATTTTAGACTTTTATACCAATGAAAGACGAGCAAAAACTTTCTAAAAACGACCTACATCTTAAAATTTGACCGTCAAGGGGGGTCATGGAATTTAATGTACAATAATGTAACTGAAACCCCGAAGGGGCCACCGAGTCTACCATTTCTTAGACGGACGTCACGTCCTTTGGACTCAGACTAGGGACCCACCCCTTCTAGGGGACCTCCTCCCGTACCGTTGGGTGAGGTCATGGGAACGGACCTCTTCGGGGCACCTGTCTCCTCGGACCACCCGATGTCAGGTACCCCAGAGCTTCTCAGCCTGTGCTGACTCCCTGATTCGTAACAGAAAATTAGGAGTAACAAAGACTACTTTAGAGCCCCTAAACAAAGCAAGACAAAAAAAAAATTAATATCAAGGGGTTATACATAGACGGAAGAAGGAGGTTCATGAAAGATAAATTAAAACGAAAAATCGTCAAACTGACACTACATACATCCACCTCAAAAGAAACATAAAAAGGAAGAACCCTAGGAAATCAACAAATCTAAACATACAAACACAGAAAGTACAATAAACCCACTTTATGACCGGTAGTAAAGAAATTGACAGAAAGGACAAGTCAAAGGAGAAGAGGATGGTCCTAACGTCAAGACATACACAATCTGGTACACTAAGACAGAACACTGACATTAAATTTTTTTCTCAAGGGGAAGAAAAGAGCCAAACCCAGCGGAAGCGGCCGGAGAGAGATTGCAGGGAAATAAGGAGGAAAGGAGAGAAAACCATTACAGATCAGAAGCCACCATTTGTACGTCATTTAAAAAAAGTAAATATATGACATGAAAAACCAGGACCCTAAGGGCGAGCCAAGAAAAAGTATCAAATGTAAGAGACGGCAAAGAGCAGACAAGTGAGTAGAAAAAAGAACTACTGAAACTTACATAAATATCATTATCGTATAAATAATATCATCGAGCACAGACGATTAATGTTGTACACCCAGTAGAGTCCCCAACAAAGATAACCGTCCAAAAGGGAATCTAATGTGTCGTGGAAAGAAACGAAGGAGTGAGCCTAGCACCCAAGAAACGAGGGACTTGTAGTACATAAACGAGAAAAGAGACCATAGGTCGGCGTGTCTGAGGGTCGAAAGACGAGGACAGAGGAGTCCTACTCTGACGACGAGCGATTACGAGGATAGAACACAACACCAAATCTTTAATGAGGGTCGTCTCGCCTACACACAAGGAAGGGGTCACTAGTGTCGGGATTTGGCGGACTAAAGGTCCCGGTATTTACCAAGAGTGCAAGAGTGATCAAAACATCCTACCCTCCTATGTAGAAGGATGAAACAATACCAGTCTTTGTCTTAAGACTCAACGTCAAACTCTTCAGTCTAGCCGAGGGACCAAACATGACCATGGGATATTTCATGAGAACCGACATCTAAAAAAGGGTCACTCAGAAACATTCTCCTTCTCACGAACCCCGAACAAAAGGGAATAGACATTTTGATTCGTCAACCTACGTGAGTCACACCGGCTATGTGTAACCAAGTCTGGAAAATCTTTCACTGAACCACATGTACAATTTTATTTTTATCACGTGTGGGAAACTGGGTGGTTAAGATAAAGACGTATAAATAGGGGTTTTCTGTACAGAGGTTTCTTTATTATGAACTGTCAATATACTCCAGGAAATTTATACACGAATGATTTTTTACACACACATTTGGTCTTAAAACCCGTGTTGACCAAGTCTGTCGAAACAAATGATTTCCAGAAGACCCTAGAAATTACACGGAATGTACGAGACTCTGCGAGGTACTTGCCCGAACAGACTAAAACTCAGAGGAACCCTGTCTTAGGACACTCTTAGACACTAAACCTATATGAGCATCTTGGTTTTGCTTCCGCACCTTTTCGTGCAAAGGACTCGAAACCTAACCGCACCGTCGTCACCCGAGAATAATAGGGTAGTTGGTGTCACATGTCCTTCGAAAGAAAATACTTTTATCCGTACTGATTCCAAAACAGTAGACCGTCGTCGTCTTCCGACTACCACTAATTTTACCCTACAAAAATGGACTGACATGAGGGTGTCCGGACAACGGTAATACTGACGTTCCAAGACCTCAACGGGACACAGATCTTTAGCGGAACTCAGTTCGCTTCATCGGGTCTACTCAGAACTCGACGTAAAACGTCGGTCCGGTCGGGTCCGGGACGAGCACACGGCACGCCGAGGGGACCCAAATCTCGGGTGGGCTTTCAGCGACGGACGAAGGTACATGCACGGAAGGCGTAAGTAAAACGACCATTAAGACTACCTGGAACCGAGTCCAAGTTAGAGTTTTAACATTAGTTAGGATTCTCGAACCTTTTTACAGTCTTCATTTCAAAGACGCAATCTTCTTGCGTGCTGCGCGATCGTGGAACTGTATCAGGGAGAGAGGTCGGCACGATGGCGACACCTTGGACGGGACACGGTCACCCGATGCCACCCGGCTCCCTCTACGCCAAGTGCAAGGGTCACCCGTCCTCCGCCCTCGGGCCTCACCCTCGCTCAGTCTGCGTCCTCCAGGGGGTCTGACTGCGGTAAGTCCCTCAGGAGTCTTAGGACACACGAAGGTGCGACGTCAGACACAATTTCGTGCACAGTCAAGACTCACGGACTCCGAAGCACGTCGGGACCCTCTTTTTACGGCAGATGTGTGCAAGACTACACAGTGACACTTGTGGACGGGTCACGCGGGAGCAGGGACCGTCGTGTCGGGCAGGGGCAGGACTCACCACGACACCCTCCCCAAATCATATTTCGTCCCGGGGAGTCCTCCGAAGGTCACGGTGACACCGGCGTCGACCCGTGGGCGTTGTCGGTCACGGGTCCCGGCCAGGTCCGGCCCGTCCGGAAAGGCGGTCGTGACCTTTGGAACAGTCCAGTCTTAATCGTGAAAGGCACGAGTCTACGTGTCCCACCCGACGAACTTCCTTCTTCCACACGAGGACAGAGACCGACAGGAAAGGGAGCATGAGGAGAACTCGAGCCAGTTCACCGAGGACTTCTTGTGCCTCGTCCTCGACAGACACGGCCCCCTCGCCCCCGCCATGTCGGACCGGCACGCCAAACGTCGGACGACGAGTACCCTCCTTTACATGTGGGCACGTCTGAAGAGTCTTCCACCGAATCATGTCGTATATAGGAACTGAGTGGTTAAGACGAAGATTCACAAATAGGGTTTCTCTACACATGTTCGTGTAGATTATAACAGTACCGTTTTTCTCTCCCTTTTCTTTAGCAAAGTTTAGTGGGTGACCCCTACCAATGTATTTGTGTGGCACCTTGTGACTTTGGTACCTGTCGTCACTTTACCTTGAAGTGTCACACTCATGGTGTGGACCTTTATGTCTGTTGGTATACCAAACAGTCATAGTGCAATACCATGTACCATGTCACTGTAAAGACAGAGATCTGAATCACCGTGAAAGATATATATTACTGTTCCCTTCCAGAATTTGTGTTAGGACCCTTTTGTCGTTCGAGGTTTTGGTACACAAACTACAGTACACAAATCTTTTTGTTATGCAACAAACAAAAGAAAAAAATTACATGGAGACATAAATATCTTTTACGTATCGAAACTCCTATTTTTCCAACGAAGACCCTTCTCTTGACTTCATCTCCACCAGATCCGTCTGAATCCCGTAATAGGCATAAACTTTAAGTGTCACTCTTCCACAATGACGTTTTTAGACACTTTAATCTTTAATTGGTTTCTTATGTAGTTTTTACAGACCACTGTATACGAAAATATTGACCTTCGAACACGTCGAGAGGCAGAGGGAGCGGACACAGGGAGCAGTCGGGGACCTCAGTGTCCACACAGACGACAGAGACGACAGACAGACAGAGCAAGCCAGCCAAGTGGACGCGAGAGAGGACGAGGACGAGAGTATTCACTTTACAGACGGAGACACCCAGCAAAAGACCCAGGAGCTCAGACAGGACTCAAGTCGAACAGACAGGGAGGGACGGAAATAGGAAACAATAAAGGTTTATGTGAAACGTCAAATAATTTAGAACAGTCTATTTTTAATTGGGGAGACCCAAAAATAACCCTAACTCTCTCACTTAAACAAACCCTTTAACTTATAAGGACAGGTACTTATACCAAACAGCCAACCATCAAAACAAAAAATTTATAGAGTGTCACAAAAGTCGCGGGGTTATTTTCTTAGTACACACGGGGAACCTTGATCGGCAGGGGACGGGGAGTAGGGGACGTGTGAACTGACACCACTCCGGGCGAGAAGTGACGCTATCTGAAGTGACCAGGGAAATCCCTCCTGGTGTAACCAAACCGACTAATGAGGTTAGAACCCTCTCTCTCCTCGGTACTTCCCGCCCCGAAAGAGAATAAAACAAGACGTAGACACAAATATTCACTCCAACAGGGTATTAATGGAGTAGCACAAATTCTCTTTTCAACCCCGCACACGGGAGAATTAAGACAAGTGTTATTGGAACTTAAGCCAACCCACTAAACAAGAAACTTACACCCACCTTACAGGGTTATCTCGGTAGACCTGGAACTCAACTACCACTTCTGGGTAGTTCTGGGGTCCGAACTGGTTCTTCTACCCCAGGTGCTTCGAACCCCTCGTCACCAGACCTCTGTCACACCTCCTTCCCCGGCGGAACAGCACCCACCGGGTCCCATCACACACCTCGCCGTCCACTCTAGCGTGGGGCCGACGACCAGCCCCGCCGCCCCTACCCCAGTCTCACCGTGGTCGACAGGACCTCCGAAGTATGGAAGACCCGGTCCGAGAGAACCACCCATAATCTCCGAACCACGCAAGGAGCACTTCGGTCGCTTTGTCTCCGTCTCCGAATCTCGTTTCGACTCGAGGCCGCACGGAGGGGTAGGAGACGGGAACTGTCTCAGTCCACCCGCACGTCACGACGACACGGCCCACACGCCTCTCCGACCACCCACCTGTCCGTCCGTCTCGTCCCGTCCCACCCGAGTGTCGGGCAAGCCAGGAGCTCGGGGTGTCGTCTTGTCGACGAAACACGGGTGACCCAAGGACGACGGGCTCCTCTCGGGGTCTTAGAGACAGCGAATGTTGTCGTTTGGAGGTACAGTCCAAGTCCCAGAAACAAGGTCTCGGGTCTGACTTTTCCGTCGTCGTGGGTCGCGCACAAGACGGCGCCCAGTGTCTTCACGCTCCGGTCGGGTACGGCCGGTGGCCACAGACACCCGGCCCCACGAGGGAGTGCCCCGTCCCGGGAGTCGGACGTGTCACTCCAGCACCTTCCTCAAGAGGACACAAACTCGGAACCCCACTCACTCACATTTGGTGGGTTCCCAGATCAAACCAAAGACCATCTTCCTTCAACTTTCAGTCCAATAATTTTACTCAGTGTCCCGAATAGTTTTAACGAATTTTTGGTCACAGTTTTCTTACAGTAGGAATATACGGGAAAGGGACCAAAATAACTACAAAACGAGTTTAAGACAGAACAAAGTCCCTTTATCACCTTGTATACCAAGTCGTGAAATTTTGTGTCTAGAAACCCCTAGCCTTTGGTCACAAACTGCCTTCCTTCTTAGAGATGTGTCGCTACGGGGAAGGCTAGCCCTCCCTATTCCACTCGAGTGCCTCCGCCCAACCCACCTCGTCACACACTCTCCAGTTCGGACGACAGGGAGAGCAGTGTTGCGTCTCAGTGAAGGGGGTGCCCGTCTCTCGGGGGTCGCCAACACACGAAGTGCCATCCCAGGCACGTGTGGTAGTAGACACCCGACACCAAACGTCGCCGTCTCCCACTGCAGTAGACTCAGGTCTCTCTCTGTGACTCTTACAGGGCTTTGGTACTTTGAAAATTTACACTTGGTGTGTGGAGGCGCGTACGAGGTCCGGTTGGGGTCTGTCCTTGGACGTAGTACCCGACCCAGACACTTCTGGATCTCTCTTCACACAAGCACGTCCACATCTGCCCACGGTGCAACCGTCGTTTTCGTTCGCCAGTGAGCCGACATTGGTCGCTAAGCAGGTTTCACTACGGTACTAAGTAGTTGGACCCTCAGTACCAACCTAATTGTACAGTAGAGAGGAATAACAGAAATAAGAACGGCACCGAAATAAATTTTTCGTCATTGGGAAGACGGATCGTCGACGGTGAAGAACCGTGTACAAGGTCAGTGACCCGACGGGACGAAACTACTATCCACAACAAACATTCTCTCCTTCTGGTTTCTGCCGCACCTTTAGTAAAAATGTAAAGGACTCCCCAACCCCCCACTTGTTGTAGTTTTGTGTTTGTTCATTAACTTGTTAATAGGGCTATTCTTACATTTTCGACTAAGGGAAGTCCTTACTGGATGTGTCAATCGGAGAATGGTTTTCTCAGGGACTCTTCCTTCTATCGAGTCTCGAATCTCCTAGACTCTAGACTCCGATGACGGGACAGTGGACGTTCAAGAGACGTCTGTCCTGTAACACCAAAACGAAAACGT
This sequence comes from Capra ibex, assembly GCA_006410555.1. Classification (NCBI taxonomy): domain Eukaryota; kingdom Metazoa; phylum Chordata; class Mammalia; order Artiodactyla; family Bovidae; genus Capra; species Capra ibex. The sequence continues at coordinate 63,633,572 of SJYO01049755.1, read as the reverse complement.
AAAATTACTATTAGAATTTTACTGATTCGAGGAGATGACCCGACCTACCGGTCGTCCCCGCCAACAAAGTCGAGGGTCGTCGTGCCGACCCTTAACGCCAAGAGACTATCCTCCGGAGACAATCCCGGCTCCGACCCGCCCCGTCACTACTCCCGGGGACTCTATTGTCGGACGGAGAGTGGTCGGGACGGACCGAGACCCCTGGACTACGGTCGGTCAGTCGACTCGTCTTGGTGGAGAACGTTTACTTGTACGAGAGACGGAAACTTTACCCCGAAGGGAACACGAGTCTGCCCTTCCTTAGACGGATGTTACACCCCCTGGGCTTAAGCTAGGGACCTCTTCCCTTACCCCACCTGGGTGCGGTCAGAAGAACGGATCTCTTAAGGTACGTTATGTAAGGTAAAGTTCACATAATCAATATTTCAAAACACAAATTAAACGTGTAAACAAAAACAAATTTCAACATATTCTTTCTTTTCGGATCCCTCAAATGAGTGTCACAACAGACAAGTATAAATATTAATCCATGCCCCCCGGGACTCCTTATAAAAGGAAGTCTTCCCTACCCCCTCCTATACACCACCAGTCTCGACTCTGTGCAGCAACAACTGCAGCTGTGCCCGCGGCCCCACCATCACCCATACTCGGTTCACGTAAGGACAGGGACTCATCACCACCCCGGAGCCCACTCGACGGAGAGGACGGTGGGATATTTTACCTTCCGCCACACCGTCGGTGGACGGTCCCAGGAACACGGCGGGGGTCACTCACTTACGTGGGACTCTGCCGAAGAGGTGAGAAACACAAAGGGGGTATCGGGACCCCGGAGACAATTCACGACCAAGACCAAGACCCCGACCCCACAGAGGTCGAAATTCGTCGAGAGGACCCACTACGGGTGCGAGGACCAGAGTTTAGCACGGACCTCCCCGCAGTCCCAGATTTCATGAACAATGTCGTGGCCCCCGGACCGTGTGTGAACCGTCTACGATTGTCGCTGCCAACGTCCGGCTCCCGAGCGGAGACGGCGGCATTGGCGACGAGCACCCCACGGACCACGGTGTCGTCGTGAAATCCGCAGAGTGGTCCAGAACCACCCACGAAACGTACACACGAGTGAGCACAGGTTCAGAAACGCTGGGAACCTGACATCGGGCGGTCCGAGAAGACAGGTACCCTAAGAGGTCCGTTCTTCTGAACGGTTACCTCACCCAACGGTAAAGGAGGAGGTCCCCCAGAAGGACTGGGTCCCTCGCTTGGGTGTGGAGGACGCAACCATCCGTCTAAGAAATGGGGTCTCGGTGAACCACAGAGAATCGACCCTCGCGAGGGCAGAAGTAAGAAAGGAGTTCACCCGAATCTCTTCGACTGGTGTCGGAGTCCCAGACCAAACCCACCTCAGAGGGCTAAGGTCTGGGGAGGAAGGTCACTGGACATTACAGACAGTGCATAAACGTTCCACGTCTTTGAGTACAGAAGAAGACAAACCCTCGAGTACACTCTACGATGGGAAAAGAGAAGGGTGGGCAAATGTAGAACATCGTTTCTCGGTAGAAAAAAAGGAAAATACACACGAGAAAAAAGGTATGTGATGAAAAAAACGTAGTGTCCGTTAACACATCATTCTCCCTTAGGAAATTACAGGGGTCAACGGGGTCAGACGACCGCCGACGGACCCCACAGGTGTGGCACGGACCCAGGACCTGGGGGTCGCCCGTCGACAACAGGAGGAGAGGAGCAGAGAGGGCGGTCGGGAGGGAGGAGGGACGGTAGGGGCACGACCGACTTTCCGGGGACGTACGGTCCGGGCGGGAAGGGAAGAGGCACGTCCTCTGGTTCCTCGACAGACCCGACGAGCGGTACGTCCACAACGAGGACCGAGCAGAAGTCGTCCCTGTGCTGCACTCAACGTCGGTCCTCGCACAAGCGAACAACGGGTACCACGAGGGGGACACCCAGACACCTGCCGACCCACTCGTCTCGGGCACCGCTCACCACGAGGGTCGGGAGGGACCACGAGGGAGGTCGGCGTGCCGCCGAGGTCCACCCTGAGACGAGACAGTGGGGCCACTGCGAGTCTGTCCTTCCTGGGTCGCACACTGAAGACAGGCTGACGTCTCCAGTCGGGAGTCCCGGTAGAGGGTAAAAGATCCGGACGCCACCACGAAGACGACTGCGACGGGTGCCACTCTTCCACCGCCCCCCGTAGAAGGACCAGTACCGAGGCCACGCGACCGCAGGAACACGCGTGCCGTAGACACTCCGGCCCCCGGTGGGCGACGGGGTGCAATATCTGCCGTAGGGCCTCCTCGGGGGACGGGCCAGTCCGACGTCTCACGCCGGAGAACTCCGCACAGACTGCCTCTTACAGCGTCTCGGACCTCGCAGAAGGCAAGGGAAAAACGGCCCCTGACGCTCCTCCGACCAGACCTGAGATGAACCTTTGTCCTCCTGGAGAAGGATTTCCCTTTGTGGGGTGGTTTAGGGGTGAACCACCCTAATATCTCCGTAAAGACTTCTTACTGTAATTGTAGATTAAATCGTGACCAAGGGCTCGTGTCACCCGTACTACACGGGCGACCTCAGTCACACACTTCCCTCGCCCACACTCAGGGGTGGTGGAGGACCGGCGCGAGACGCCGGTGTGCGCCCAGAGACGGCCGGAGTGAGTGGGGAGGGGCCGACGGGGCTGTCAGGGGCAGGACTACTGAGCCCAATTCGACCACGAGAGAACTGCCGAGAGCGACCGACACACGAGTGGGAATTGTACAGGAGACAGAACTCTGCTTGGAATGACAGCGTCGGCAGGTCGATCGACGGAGACCAGTCACAATCCACGAACTCTAGGTAGGTGACCCTTCTTGCCCGAAGGAAGAGTGTGAGACGACGAGGAACCTGCCTCGGACCCGGTACAGACCAAACCCCGGACGTACTCAGTATCTACACGTCCCGAGGTACACCAGACCAACGACGAGACCCCACAGACTCCCGCCCATCGTCACATTCTCCGTCGCGAGGGGCTTCCCGCTCCCCACTCGTCTCCCTATCACGTCCGTAACCCCCACCCCGCTCTCACTCTTACTCGGGGGGTGGTGGTGGCGGCAGTAGTGCACACTCACCGTCCCGGAGACTGTGACCGGGGGCGGACGCGAAAGCACCACCACCAACTTCGACGAAAGAGACGGAAGAACCGGGACCACTACGACAGGGTGCCGTGAAGACACGTGTCCACCCGTGGCTGTCGGGAGGTCGTCACAACGCCGGACAAACGAGCTCCGACTCGGACCCCATACTACAGGGGTGACAGGTGTAGGAGGTGACTCACTGACACCAGAGGGGCACAGCGTGACCTCGGTTCAGATTAGGTTGTCTTTCCAACCTTTGCAGGCAGGTAGAGCTAGTAACAGTCACAGAACGAGACAAAACAGAGCTCAGACAAGACTCTTCCGAGTGCGAGTCCTAAATACGTGGCGTCTGGATCGAATACCTGAGTCTCTGGGTCCTTTGTCCTTGGGGGGTGGGGTGTAGGAGACGTCAAAAGAGTCGGGGTGGGCTCTTTCTTATTGACAGGTCCTGGGGGTCTCTCGACGGGCGTGGGGCAAGGAGGCAGGGTTCTTGTCGGAACAAATACGGACGCAGGGCAAAAGGGGCAGGACCCCAAAGGCGGAGTGTCTTCGGCGGGTCGGGAGCCGTCACGACTGGGGACCGAGGCCGCGGGGACACATAGACGAGTCCGAACCCTCCGGCCCTGGAGGCCCAGCCTTCCCCGCCGTGCGGGTAGGGACAAGGCAACCCACCTCCTGGCCGACTCAGAGGGACTGGCGCCCACGAGACCTTCGGCCGACCGGGACCCTCCCCACGTCTGGGAAGGTGTACGTCTGGGTAGTGGGGGTTCGCTCCAGACTCGAGTCGCAGCGGGAGAGGCGGGACATCTCCTCGACTCGCCCCGACTCACCCCTTTGAACACACCTTTGACACGAACCGACCGAACCGGTGCCCCTCCGCGGAAAGCCCCGGTACTTTCGAGGGGTGATCGAAGGAGTCTTGCGCACTCATCGGCACACGAACCCAGGGGAGGGTCCACCTCGACCTCCAGTGCGACGGCCCTCTTCCCTTCCTGGCGTAGAAGTTCCACAGGTAGTTCACCCACAGGACGCACTCGAATGTCCGCAATGTGCTACGTGAAAGCCCCGCCGACGGGTCGCAGGGGAAGCTCTGCTAGGTCCGGGACCTGCACCAGTACTCCGTAGACGGCAGGTACTCCACTCCTGGCGGGCACCCCACCCCCGGTCTCCTCGTCCTCCCAGACGGAGGCCGCGGCGGTAAAGGACTCTTACACTTAGACGAGAGGGTCCTACACGACCCGGACCCCGAGGCCCACCACTGTGTGGGCCCAAATATCCCGTTCTCGTCGTCACGGACGGTCCTTTCACTCGACCGCCTCAGAGCCCGTGTGTCTCCACCTCTTTCGTGAGAGTCCGTGTGTGTCAGGGTGGCCTCTTTCTTCTTAGCGGGTCCTAGGGGGTCGTCGACGGGAGTGGGCGAGGGACACAGGGTTCTGTCCGTGTGTGAGGGACTGAGACCCGCGTGCCAGCGAGGTGGACCGTACACTCTACCCAGGGCAAAGAGCCAGCGGACGCGTGGGCACAAGGTCGAGACACGAGTCGACCGGACACGGTGCACCTCCTCGGAAAGTCCTGGAACCCCCAAAGGGTGAAACCGAGATAGGACACCCCAAAACGGGGGTGATTAGTGACGTAAACTTGGACGACCCTGTGAACCTACCGAGCATTAACTGGTCTGTCTCCGGGTTCTCAACTTATCCAGGGTCACGCCCTCGAACTCGAAGAGGGCCCTAGTGGAGAAGGAAGGCGTACACAGGACGTGTCACCCTGGAGCCCTTGACAAACTTACTAATTCATTTTCTTCCTTGTGAACGTTGACTTTACTTGGAGGTTTGACGCGAAAGGGTTGGGACTGGTCGTGAGACTCCACACTCACATTCTCCTCCGCGGACCTTCCCGGCCCACCCGAAAGTGTCTGTCCCGTCCGACAGGCGGTCCCGTCCCTTGTCGAGGATTCCCAACAACGGCTTTACAGTTTCGGTAAAAAATTTACTCGTCGTCCTTAACGACACTAACAAGAGAGGGGGGTGGTTTAGGGAGACTTAATTAGTGGTTCAATGGAAATAGTAGTCCTCCTTTCAGAAACCCTTTTCACCTCTTTCTCCGTCCTACTCGTGCAGACTCCCCTCCATCTCTCGTCCGGCGTACAGACCAACCGCCGACGCAGACGTCCGTCGTCCCAGAAGGGAACCCCTGGGAGTCGCTAAGATGTCGGTGACTGGTGACGGGACTCTCACTCCCCCGGAAATCGAGACTCGGGACCGCCCTTGACCGGGACCCTCCCCACACCTAGGAAGGTGTGCGTCGCTCCCCTAGGAAGGTAGGGGTTCGCTCTAGACTCTAATCGCAGAGGGAGAGGCGGGACACCTCCTCGCCTCGCCCGTACCGGGCCCCCGAACCAGAGACCCTCCGGGAACCGGAAGTCGCGGTCTACGGGACACCGGGTCCTTCCCGGACAGATCGACCGACTGGCGCCAGTGGACGTGAACGTGGGGCGGGTGGGACGGGCTCTTTCCACACTTCACGACCGACGTCCGCTCCGTAGCTCCACCCTCCAGGACGCCCTTTACCCTCCGTCCTGGTCCGGTGCACGGGAGTCGAGAGCCCCCCTGCAAGAGGACGTACAGGGGACGTGTAACCGGTAGGAGTCCCATACACGGGCGGCCGGCGGGATCTGCTTCGAGAACAAGGTCCATGTGGGGGCACCCGGCGAGGAAGAAGTGCCGTAGACTCCCGACGAGGTTGGGCGACCCGCCCCCGGCTCTCCACACCAAACCGAAGGTAGTCAGGCAGGCCGGAAGAGAGACCTTCTACTACGACTTATAACTACCATTCGTCTCGGGGCCAGGGTCCCACCCCGAGTCCCCCTCCCGGGGACTCCGGTCGAGACGTGTGTGGACGAGCACTCGCTCCCGTCGTCGCGACTCCGAGCTGGCAGTCTCGGAGACACCCCGGGGGAGGGGTCTGCGACCGAGTCCCACGACACCCCCCGAGGGTCGACGGGAACACAACCTATTTGAAGTCGCTCTACCTCCGGTCCTCCACCAGTCTGTGGCGGTCTTTTGGGTGCCGAACACCGACATCTCGGGTCGAAATGAAGTGAGTCTCCACTGGCTTCGGAGGAGGCCGGGGATCGCGACGGGACCGGCCCTACCCGTCACCGTCAGGGGCGGGGTCGTGTTCAGGGACGACGGTGTGGGGGCGAGGCTCAGGCGAGGTGCCCGTCCCCCGCGCCTTCGGTCCACGGGAGGGCGGACCGGCCCCCGAGACGGCACGTTCCCCAATGCGGTCCGTCTGGGGCAGTGCAGAAGAGAAGGGCGGGTGTCAGAGCCGTTGTCGCAAGATATTCCGTGTCGGTCAGTAACTCAAACAAACACTTCAGAACCTAAAATTTTCATAACTTCTTGTTGTCTTTGGAGACTGTCTAAGGGTTTCCCAGTTCAAATGGTTTCTTTAGTTTCCATTCGTCGACGGACGGAATCTGGACTCCCCGTGTGCCGGTCCCCCCGGGTGTAAAGAGGAATCTCCGCCCCCGTCAGCTACAGTCTGAGTAGTTGTGCCCCTGTCCCACCGGGCACTGCAGACTCGCGCCTTCTCTCGGGTCCCACCGGAGTCCTGAATTGGTCGCAGAGTCTACAAGGCCTTGTAACCGAGGAGTGGTGAACCCCACAGACTTGAGTAGTTCGAACCAGAGGTGAGTTCCTTCACGTCAGGTCCCGTGGCACCAGCCCGACCCAGGAGGACGAACGACCTTGTGGGGCCTCGGGTCGGGAGTCGTGGACAGGAAGGGCCCCCACATGTCTCCGGTCGTCGTCCCAAAAGACGATTTTTATAGGGGTGTCCTTCGTGTCTTCCGGTACCCGTGCCTGTGGTGCGAGAGTCGTCTCGGGTGCAGTAGGTAACAGAGACTCGTGTCCGGAGTCCGGAGCAGTCCGGAGTCCGTGGGGACGCCCACTCTGCCGGGTCCGGGAGTCGCACCCAGACGTCCACTGCCAGGGGACTTTAGGTCACCAGACAGCCACCCCACAGCGCTGTCCGGTCCGGCTCAGAACTACGACTTCGGGTCGGCGAGACACAGGAATCCAGATTTCCACCTCTATTGCGTGACGCCCGTCTACTTCTCCTTCATGGCGCACACGTTGCACTGGGCCTCCGGCCGGTCGGTGGTCTGCACTCAGAGGGGTCTGACGGGGGTCGGTGGCCTGCGCTCAGGGGTGTCCGAGGGGGGTCCGAGGGAGGTCGGTGGAGTGCGTTCAGGGGGGTCCGAGGGGGGTCGGTGGCGTGCGCTCAGGGGGGTCCGAGGGGGGTCGGTGGCGTGTACTCAGGGGGTCAGAGGGGGGTCGGTGGTTTGTATTTAGGAAAGTCTGAGGGGGATCGGTGGTTTGTATTTAGGAAAGTCTGAGGGGGATCGGTGGTTTGTATTTAGGAAAGTCTGAGGGGGGTCGGTGGTTTGTATTTAGGAAAGTCTGAGGGGGATCGGTGGTCTGTATTCACTGACAGGGAAGTCTGAGGGGGGTCGGGGAGACCCCGGAAGAGACAGTGAGTGTTCAGGTCTGAGACGTACCACTCAAGACCTTCGCGGGGAAACCGAATCAGCTAGGTGTGAAGTGTGGCACCTTACCTTAGTACTCCGGACAGGACCACCTCCGTCCTCACCCCTACTCTAACCTACACCACCCGACCCGCCCTTGAGGGTCCCTGAGGTGTCGTCAAGAGGAACTTACAGTGGTCGTGCTGTTCCCGGCACGCCCGAGTGACAGGTCAGGAGACGTGACTCGTCTCCGGCCCGTCCCACCACCCGCGCTCACCTGTGCGGACCTGAGCCGGAGACGTCCACGGGGTAGTGTCGTGTCCGTCCACCCCAGGGACAGCTCCATCATCCACAGGACCTGCGTGCCCACGGGACGACAGATTCGCGCACCGGGGGACGTGGGGTGGACCTCCGGAGGACCCAGATCACTCCTGAACTCAAATAAAACACCAGTAAGGTCCTCTTCGTGGCCACACAGAGACCCGTGGCGAATATCGTCCCGCGGGTCCCGGAACACGTCGTCCGCCGGTCCCACTCGGACACAGGACCAGGGGCACGGGCCGTGGGAACCGGGGTCGGGTCGGACACACTGACGTCTCCGGGCTCGTCTACGCCGAATAGGGAAAACGGCAGGACAGACCTTCCAGAGTCTAACAGACCCCGCCCGAGAACCTCGTGCGTCGGACACTTGTTGAAAGTCTCAGTCACTCTCCGCCGGACCTTACGCGTGTCCGACAAGAACGACCGAAACGGAAACAGGTCTAGGAAAGGCACAGGGGATCTACATCCACAGAGAATACTAACGACGTATAGCACTCGCACCCCCATAAAAAGAGAAAGACTGAGACCTCTATTTTCAAACCCTGAACCCCTACAAGGGCTACTGGGTCTCCCGTACCACACCAAAACTGACGAAACCCACCGGGAGGCGGAGAAGGTAGGGACTCTTTCGTCTGGGTCCTTCCGACGCACTCGTCCACGCACCCCGGGCCCCGTCTGAGGTCCGGACTCGACAGAGAGAGGGCATCCAAGGGCGACGTCGTCCTCTCGCCCGTCTGCCACCTCACGTGCCACCGGGTCATGAAGTTCCTGTCCGTGTTCGACCAAGACGCGATGGGGGTGGAGGGCACAAATGTTCAGCCTGTCCTCGTCTTTGTGTGGATGGAAGGGGACCTCCGTTCGGAGACAGAGACACCCGACCCGGTCTGAAACACTGAGGGCGGTGACACCCTGGAGCCCGTCCAAGTGGGCGGTGACACCAGGTCGGAGTCAAAAGTGTAATTATTCTACCTAAACCATTGAGTGTCCTAAACACGCTTCCAGTCCTAGTACACATACACACGGGTCGTCTGGGGACCGTGTCCTTCACATTTTAGGTGATGACCAAACTTTTTATTAACGGACCCTTTTCTAGTTTACGACTTTACCTCCGGGCTCAAGATTGACAAAAGACAATCGCAAAATTTAAGAGTCACGAACAGACCAACGAGCTTGTAGACCCGGTACCAACCCAAAAAGGGCAGACACAGGTCTTCCATCTGTCGAAGGGAAGGGTCCTTCGAGACGAATGCGAGGACAGACTCCTGACCCAGGTGTGTCGGCACGACTTCGGGGTCCGGGCGGACGGGAGTCCGACATAACCAGGGGACGCGACAGGGATCCGACACAGACACAATGTGGCCGAAAGGAACCCCCCAAGACGACACCTGGCCTCCCGGAGGAGTCCCGACGGCAAAGACCACCTAGAGTCCTTGTTTAGGGGCGGGGGCGGGGTGGTCACAGACACGAGTCGGGGTCTGGGTGGGTGAGGGGGTCGGGTGACGACTGGGGTCGAGAGTACAAAGTAGCGTCCAGACATTGTATCACCGCCCTGTCTCTACATATTTTTTCGACTGGCTGTTAGTCTGGAGTTGGTACTAGTCTCGCTGACGGTCCAGTCGGGGGCTAGCCGTCCTTCTCTAATCGTTCGACCACTCGCAGGGTAGCAACTACGTCCGGAGCCCACCCCCGTCCCAGGGGCCCGTACCGTGGGACCGCGAGACCTGTCAGTGTCGAAGACCTTCCTTCGTTTGTAACGGGGGTCGAGACTCGGAGAAGAGAGAAGGGGAAGTTCTACTCTTCACGGTCAAAGTTATGTCTAGGAATGCAAGCACTTAAACCTTAGTACCATTTTCTACTCTACTGGCTGCACTGGCCTGCCCAGGAGGTCGGCGGGAGGTAGGAGATGCCCCCGTCCCATCCACCATCCGACCCGCCCCGGCAAGACACCCACAACCCTCACACACAGACTTACGACTGTCACTTCGTTCTCACAGGTCGGGGGAAGGAGTGGGATCTCCACATCTGGTACCAGTTCCATCTCAGGAAGGACGAGGACACACTTGGACATTGTCGACAACCCGAAGTGTCTCCTGACCAGAGGAACTGGGAAATTTCAAAGGACTCTGGGGGAAAACGAATAGATTTCCATTTGAAATAATGGGGTGGTCTGAAAATTCCGGTAGCAAGAAACACACGCCCCCTGTGCCAGTAACTATTTAACAGGTGTTCAAGGGAACGACGGAGACGAAAGATTGACAACAAACCCACCATAAACCCTTGTTCATGGAGTCAAATAAATTACGTTTACAAACTGGAGACCGAGACCAGTCAAACTAGGACTGGGAACTCGGGGAATCCCGAGTACTCTTTAAGAAGAAAAGACGACCCCAAAAGAGGTCGTTCCACCACCCATCCGTCCCAACACCCCCCACTCCACCTCGTGTTGAAGTTTCCAGTGTTGAAGCCCTTAAGGGACCGCCAGGTCACCAATCCTGACCCTTGAAAGTGACGGTCCTGGACCCAAATTAGGGACCAGTCCCTTGATTCTAGGATTTCCTTCTTTCTTCGTTTTCAGTACCACAAACAGGTAATCCCTCGTGGGCACCCTTGGACACAAGGCGAACTGAACTGGGACAGGGTCGACCACCTCACCCCGGACAACATCCGAAAGTAAAACAAAACAAACGTCCAAAAAGGGAAAGAATAAAATTTTACGTTCAACATAAATATTTTTACAAATTTTCAAGTTTTTTACGTTTCTTAATATCCCCCTTTATAGAGAAAAAAAGGAGTGCAGGGTCGACTATAGGGTCCTCCGTCAAGAGAAACATTTTAGTGGGACCCCTAATAGGTACACAAAAAAAGTGAGAAAGAACACACGTATCATTGCATAATTTATGGGAAGATATGGAACAGGAAAAAATTGAATGACAAAAGAGAAGCTAGTGTTCCTCCAGAACCTCACGCACACTGTACACCGAGGGAGTAACAAAATCTCACAACGATCCATCAGGGGATACCCCCCATGCGGGGGGGACGGCCCGGCACCCACAAACCCCGACGAGGGACGATAGAGGTCCTCCGGGGGACCGAGGAAGAGTCGGGGGAACACACGGACCCTCGGGTCTGTGACGGGGGTCCCGTGGAAGGATGGAAGGACGTCGGGTCGTCCCTCCGCCCAAGGGGAAACGTACGGTCTTCCTCACTCCGGACCATTTCGGTCCTGACGTCTAGGACGCAGAAATCACTTCCGTCCTCCGTAGACCTCTTGTTTTGTCGAGAAATTGGAACGTCCTTACAATCTTAGGATTCCTAAGCTTCAAAAAGTACGAAGATTTACTTGTTTAAAAAGGCTTAGAGAACTTGTACTATCACCCTCGTTTGCGCAGAGTAGTGGTCGGGATGGGTAACAGGACAGTCTGCTTTGTAATTTACAGGAGGCCGTTGTAAGCGACTACAGACCCCAGACTGTCGTCGGGTGTGCACCACCGCCGAGCGAGAGATTGTCTTCCTCCGACCGGTCTTGTCCCACGATCAAATCTTTTTTTATACTTTGTAAGTAAAGACATTGCAAACTGAAAATGGCATATGAACATAATGAAATCATTCTTTTTATTTTTTCACAAAAGGTAATCTTTTTGCCTCATTTACTGGCGTTGACTCTGTGTGACTCGAGGCGTCCCGGAATCCGGGTGTCCGAGACGAGGAGGTCGCCGGGAGGGAGGGCCAGGGAGCTTGAGGTCGTAGTGGACCTCCGTCAATTGTCTAAGGAATCCACTGTCAGTCACAACTCGGGACCAGGAAAGACCACCTCTCTACTGTCTTAGTTCGTCTACGCAAAGACAACAAAGACAAGAGTTTACCCTCATCGAACTCGTCGCCGCCCGCCACCCCTCGCCCTGTGCCCCCACACCGAGCCAGGGGTGACCGGACCGGCGGGGGTCCGTACCCCGACCCTCTTCGCGGGACGAAGACACGGGAAGGGACCGACGGGACCGACCAGGACCGTCTCCCTTTTAGGAACAAAGACTGTGTCCTCCGGAAGGACAAGGACGTCCGATGGACACTCCCACCCACCCCGAGACCCGGGAGGGACGAGGACGAGGGCGGGGAGGTAGGGAGACGAACAGGACGTCGGTGGGACGCGGGTCGAGTGGAGGGGGTGGGGGAGAGAGACAGGGAGGCAGGAACCAGACACGTAGACGGGTCGGGAGGACACTCGTGACCACGGGGGCATCCGGGGGTGTCGCACCCCGATGAGTCGTGACCTCCGACGTGTGTCCGGGCCAGGAGCCGGCGTCCTCCGAGGGAGACGAACCCCTGGTCGGTGTCACCCCTGTCACTGTTTTGGGTCCCAGTCTCCTGACAAAAGAAGAGTAAGACTTGCAGAACGGTAAACGTCTTATTCCGCTAACGGTGGGGTCAGGTCCCGCACACCCTGTACTCCTTGTTCGTCAAGGTGTGCCCGTAACTCTAGTTCCACACCCGGTAGCGGACGAAGCGGGGGGTCGCGGTCACGTGCCTCCACGTGGAGTTCATTCCGACGGCGGGTCCGCGCGCCAGGGCCCCACCCGCACCCCTCCGGACGAGGCTCACCTCGTCCACCGTCGGAGGCTCCCCTCCCGCCCCGAACCGTCTCCCGCAACGAGTCCCACCCGGGCAGTCCTTCCCCCTCGAAACGAAGAGTCTGAACGACACCCTCACTCACACGTCTCCACGTCGTCCAATACTCTCTTTTGTCATTCACTCGTTCACCTGTCACTTTCACTTTCGACGAGTGAGCCCAGGCTGAGACGCTGGGACACCGGACATCTCAGGTACCTTAAGAGGTCCGGTCTTATGATCTCACCCATCGGTAAGGGAAGAGGTCCCCTAAAAGGGCTGGGTCTTTATCTTGACCCCAGAAGGCGTAACGTCCGTCCAAGAAATGGTCGACTCGGCGGTCCCTTCGGGTTTATATGACCTCACCCATCGGACAGGGAAGAGGTCCCCTAGAAGGGCTGGGTCCTCAACTTGGACCCAGAGGGCGTAACGTCCGCCCGAGAAATCGTCGGTTCGGGTTATTCCCATGGTTGATCTCCGTTTCCTCTTTCAACTCAAGTGACTTGATCGTGACAAAAATTTTCGTGAAGTCTAAGTACAAAGATATAGTCTGGTTGGACTGGGTCACAGTCTGTGAAACTTTCGTGGTGGTATTTGCATCAAACCAACGGGTACGAAGAGGTTCGTCGGTTTTGGATTGTCGCTTACCTTCCGCACACGGAGGGTGGAGGGAACCCTCCCTCGTCCTCCCCGGGAGTCTCGTCCCTCAGCGGCCACCCGCAGACTCGCCCGGAACCAGGGTCCCTCGACGTCGAGATCCGTAAGACCTCTCCACCGTATTCCCGGCCTCGGGAAAGAGGGTGTGGGCGGCCTTCTCTCTCACCCCGCCCCACCCCACATGTCAGACTGGAGTCCGACGGAGGGGGCGAAGACAGACCCCGGGAACACAATAAAGAGGACCGCGGTCTACCGGGGTCCCGTCCACGTGGCACCCGCATCTACGTCTAAGTGCGAACACGCAAAGAAGTGGACGTGATTGCATGACCTCCGACCCGCGATTGACCGACCCCACCCCGCCACATAGGAGCGAAATAGCATTTTCCGACCCTACAAAGACAGGGACGCGATTTTACCTTCGACACCGAGCAGAGGGGGCGGGGCGGACACTGCCGGCGTCGACGACCACGACGAGAATCGACGCCCGACAGAACAAAAGAGGGTACCGGTACAGTAGACTCAGGTTCGACACGCGTACCCTATTTGGCCCCCTTAGGTTTCCCTATCAGTCAAGTACCGAGAGTAACGGGACTGTCACGAGCCGCAGACGCCCGTTCACCTACCGTCGACAAACACGGGCTGACATTTTCTTGTCGGGACAGAGACGGACCCTCCCAGTGTCGACCACCCCCGCCGCTCCGGTGCTATGCCGCAGAGGACAATGTAGGACTGAAAAGTCCCTGGACACACGACTCGTGCACCGTCGGAGACATGTAACACAACGACTTTGTCGGAGCAGAGCCCGAAGTCGTCCCTGAGTCGAGTTACTTTTGCCGGACCCCAGACCTAGCTAATTGTGACGGGAAAGAGCCCCGGAGACCACCCAGACCTAGCAGTCGTGAGACCCAAGAAGAAGTACATTGCTGGGACGAGGAGGTCCAGGAAGTGCCTCGTCGAGTCTTTCTAGAGCTCTCTGCGTCCGTACGGGTAGGTCCCGGTCGGCACGAAGACATTTATACGGGTCCCCCGTCTGTCGCACCTCGGGTACAAGGCCGTGAACTTCTTGTGCATGCGACCGGACGTCGACCACCACCAGTAGGACGGCCCCTTCTGGGGGCAAATGCCATCCAGAACCACGGTGGGACCGGGACCGGGATGTCCACACGCCACGCCGGAGACGGTGTGGGTCCTCCCCGGACACAGACTCACTCTGGTCCACCACAGACTAACACCGTACGTGTACGGGTCCCGGTGGAACCGTCACAGCAGACTCCGGGGCCAAGGGGCTCTACCCACAGGGCTCCCCCACGTCCTACGCCGTCCGCACGTCAATTGGAACAGGCGACGCCTGTGTCTGAACCCGACCTACTTCTTACCAGAGCGCTATACGTGCGTCATTAGGGGAACCTCCCCACCCCCGTCAGGAGTCGAGGATAAACCCTGAACCGGGAGGAGAACACTCGGCACGGTAGAATCTTAGGAGACCCTAAACTAGTCTCAGGAAAGACGGTCTTCCGGCCAACGTGAAGGTGGATCGAGTCTCAAAGGTTCGGGACCCTACCTCAGGGTCCGGGACCACCCCCTTCGAAGGCCCACATCCGTTCGCAACCACTCTACCCCTCCACCCACGTACACCCAGACGACCTTCGGGCCACCCTTGACCTCCGGGGCACGTCCTCCACACACCCGTGGCACCCCTTCTCCCTTCTCTCCGCGCTAACCGAGTGACTGACCGAAGGGGCAGAGGATACCCGAGACGTAGGTCCTCGTCCTCCTTCGGGTCCACTGAGAAGAGGGTCCCAGAGGACAGAGACGACCGGACAGGTCTCTCGTCAACGGGTGAGCGAAGTGTTCTCTTGGGTCTTACCTCCCCCCCACATCCGGACCTCTCGTGAAACCGTAGCCCAAACATAACCGGTCCCTGATTCCTAAGTCCCCAAATATAAAAACTGATGAGTTCGTAAACGAACGACTGGGTTCACGGACCAAAGGTTGGACCGGGACACGTGTGACGGGACAGCCGGACCTCTTCAACGTCTTTGCGGGGACTGACTCTCACCCGGAGGGACTCGACCACCCCCTGCGGGGCGTTGACCGTGCCTCGACCCAGGCCCGAACCGGCACACACACAGTCCACGTGCCCCACCCGTCTCCTCGAGGCCCTTCGGCACGACTCGTGGGGCAAGAGAGCCGTCGGCTCCAGTTCGCACACCCTCTGTGCCACGACCCGTACCGGTGCGTCACGCACGTCTACTTCTTGCACGTCTCCTGGTGCGGTGTCTGGGACAGGTTGGAGACAGACTTTTAGTTGCAGTTTGACCCGCCGCACTTGTTGTAGGACGACGGCGTCCCCTCCACTCCGACCGGGAGACGGTGCGTGCCCCGTCGCCACCACTGTGGGACCCGTCCCGCTACGACCCCACCGAGACGAGTCGATACGGCTCACGACAGGACCCGAACCGTCCGCGTTCTTCACTCATCCTGCTCCCAGAACCGACGAGGACCAGAGCCACAGGTTCCGGGCACTCCTGACCACGGCCGGGTTCCTCTTCCCGAAAGACTGGGGTAGGCCTCCACCCAGGGCGTACACTCTACACCGTCGACACACCGGTCACGGTACATCTGCCCTCCCGACGTGGTCGTGGGGTTCACGGGATGTCAGTCGCGATCCTGTCCCCCGAAGGTCTCGTCCTCCGCCACGACAGCCGGGGTCCGGTCCCGGTTCGGGACCCCCGACTCGTCGTCACTATGTCACCTTCCCTCGGGTCTTCCCACTCCCGGAGTACCTCCTCCGCCGTACCACGTCTGACCCGAGACCCCCGTCCCGACACACCCGTGGTCCTCGTCGGACGAGGTCTCCCACGTCCGACGCGTTCCCGGAACCCCGTCGGACGGACGACCCTCGCACCGCCAGTAAGACGAGTCTCTGGCTCCCCGCTCGGACCCCCGGACCGTGAGCGAGGTCCCCTTGTGTCGGTGACCCCTCCAAGTGTCCTCGTCGGGGCGACTGGAACAAGGCTTTCCGCTGGGGTCGAGACCTGTCTGTCCTCCCGGTCCGGGCGGTCGCAGTAGGGTCCTCTCGACGACCACCCTCGATCCGGCCCCCGCGGGTCTCGGCACCCACAAAGCCGCTACCTCGACGGGCCGAGTGACTCTCCTACGCAAACCAGACACTCACCTTCTCCTCTCAGATCTAACGGGGTGGGACCCGAGACCCTCGCTACTCCACTGTGGTCGACTTCGTCTCCACGTCCCCGCCCGACCCCCCTCGGACACGACCTCTCCGAACAAGTCCCGAGGAGTGCACGCCCACCATCAATCTCGAACACCCGACCTCTCGTGGGGCCCTACGTCACATCTGTCCTTCCTGTCGGTTCGGACCCGGGACCCCCCGCGTCCTAACCTTCCAGCACCTCCGCTCCGTTGTCGAGACCTCGGGTCCTCCCCCACCGTCCCTCGGGCACGCACCGGCGGTGTGCCGTGCCTGGTCGGCCCACACCGCTCCACACTCCGAGAGTCGGTGTCCCGACCCCCTGTACTCGTCCCACGTCCACTGGGACGTCTCTCGTCAGGACAACGGTACCGTCGTACTCCGGGCCAGACCTCCGTCCTCTGCCCGAGTCGATTAGGGTCTCGAGACGACGGTCCGCTCGGACCCTCGGCGCCCCGCCTCACCTGACAGGTCACCGATGACACCAACACGGCCAAGTTTCACACTCAGTCTTGACGCACACACCCACGTGGGTCCTGGGTAGTCTCCTTCCCCTCCCGTTCTCCTTTTCGACACCCCGGACCCCCCGAGCCACGTCCCGTGCACCCGTCGTGCACTCAGGCCCTCCTCTCTTCCTACTCCGTAGTTCTTCCGAGGGCCAGCGTGTCGGTCACTCCGACCCCGGGTGGTCGACAACCTCTTGGCCCGGGGGTTGTGGCGGAGAAACCCCTCCACTGACGACCTCACACCGGTCGTAAATCTTCTGGGACCCTCTTGTCGGATCGAGGCACGCAGGGGTGACCCTGTGTAAGTGGGGGACTCTTATACACCGACACAGACCTCTGTGACCCCACGACCCATCTCTCGCTACGTCGACGGTCCGTGGGACGCCACACCGGCGTCCAGGTCCCAACCGACGTCTGGAACCTGAGACACCTGCGTTGATAGAGCCTTTGCGAACCAGTGGAGGGGCCCTTCTCAGGAGGACAGGGACCCGCGTCGGAGTCGCCGACAGGCGTGGACTGGAGGGAGCACGTCACACGCGGCGGACGTCGGAGAGGACGAGGCCCAGTGAGACGTCGTCCGGAGTGGGGCTCGGAGATAGGGGCAGTCTACAAGAGACAGACACAGTCTCTCTATTCCTCAGAAATTTCGTCTCGGGGTCTCATCCCGACCATGGGTACAGGACTCTCCAGGCCCGCCGCAGGGGTTCGGCACCGGGGACTGTGAACGAAGGGGGTGTCCGGAGGTCACAAGGTCGTCGGGCAGTAGAAAGACCCCCGTCTACAGTGAGTGGGGGGGCGGCCCCTACCCTTCTTCGGCAGGTAACGGCGGCACTCATAGCGAAGGGTGTCAGGGAGACAGGTACACGCAAGGATGGACAGGTCGTAGAGACACTAACAGACTAATCGCTACTTTCGTGTCACCAAGCCGGGTCACGCCAGGACACGGGTCGGACGACTGAACAAGGGTGACCAACCGTGGACGTCCGTTGACGAAAGTCCGTCGAAAGGACCCCCTGTGAGGAGTGACGACCCCCACCCTCAGAACCCCACAGCGCACACCGACACGTGCACCGAACCCCTTTTGTCGCACGAATCATCTCAAAACGTGTGACAGTCCGAGAGGTCCCCGGTGGAGACCCCACTACATTAAGTCGGAGTAGACTAATATTCACCTTCTCCCCAAGGCTTGTCAGCAACTCAAAAAATAATCCAGGGAACCCGTTTGAATGTAAGAACCCCTGCGTAAGTATATGTGGTCCCGGCGTGTGCGTCTTCTGCGTATTTCCACCACCCAAACGGGCACTGACCGGGAGCCCCGCGGACGACTCGGGCGACGGGGCGTCCAGCACCCGTCGTACCTGCGGGTGGGCTTGGCGATGACGCGGTGGCACGCGCACGTCGTCGTGGCCGTCCTCTAGTAGGTCCTGGACCGCCGGTACCACGCGCTCGACGAGTAGGTCAAGATGTTCAGGTGCGCGAAGTTCGGGTGGGCGTAGTAGAAGATGGCGCTGCCGCAGAGGCTCCCCGTCAAGGTCGTCCACCCGCGGCGGCGCGACGAAGGCGGGAGGAGAGACACAGACGTGAAGGGGCAGGGAGACGTCCTCCCGCAGAGCCCAAAGACAAGACGGAGGTCCAAATAGACCAGGGACACACCATCCCCACCCCGTACGTCCCACCAGTCCTGGGACGTCGTCCTGCCCCCCTCTCCGCCCCCGTCCCCGGCCCCAACCCGCTTCCGTCAGGTCGTCCAAGTCAGGTCGTGCGTGGTCTGTCGCGGACAAGGCCGAGGTGTGAAACGGAAGATCCGACACCCCTCAGACCCGATCCCCTGTGTAAGACCCCCGGTGGAGATGTCCCCTTCCCTCTCCTCTCTGTCCCCGGTCATAGGAACACGGGGTTGGGGACCACGATGAGTCTCTTACCACCCGCAGTGTCGTCCAAAGTTCCACCCTTATGAAGATAAAAGTCAAGTCAGGTCAGCTACTCAGGAGAGACTGAGAGACGCTGGGGTACCTGTCGTCGTGTGGTCCGAAGGGACAGGCAGTGGTTGAGGGACTCGAACGAGTTTGACTACAGGTAGTTCAGCCACTACGGTAGGTTGGTAGAATGGGAGACAGCAGGGGAAGAGGAGGACTGAAGTCAGAAAGGGTCGTAATCCCAGAAAAGGCTACTGAGTCAAGAAGCGTAGTCCACCGGTTTCATAACCTGGAAGTCGTAGTTAGGAAGGTTACCTATAAGTCCTGACTAAAAGCAATCCTAACTGACCAACCAAGAGGAACGTGAGGTTCCCTGAGAGTTCTCAGAAGAGGTCGTGGTATCAAGTTTTCGTAGTCAAGAAGCCGTAAGTCGAAAGAAATACCAGGTTGAGAGTGTAGGTATGTACTGATGACTTTTTTGGTATCGAAACTGATCTGTCAAGAAACAGCCGTTTCTTATCGAGACGAAAAATTATACGACGGATCCAACCAGTATCGAAAAGAAGATTCCTCGTTCGTAGAAAATTATAGTACCGACGTTAGTGGTAGACGTCACTAAAACCTCGGGGGGTTTTATTTCAGAGAGTGACAAAGGTAACAAAGGGGTAGATAAACGGTACTTCACTACCCTGGCCTACGGTACTAGAATCAAAAGACTTACAACTCAAAAGTCGGTCGAAAAAAGTGAGAGGAGAAAGTGAAAGTAGTTCTCCGAGAAGTCAAGGAGAAACCAAAGACGGTATTCCCACCATAATAGACGTACAGACTCCAATGACTATAAAGAGGGTCGTTAGAACTAGAGTCGAACACGAAGAAGATCGGGTCGCAAAGAGTACTACATGAGACGTACATTCAATTTATTCGTCCCACTGTTATATGTCGGAACTGTATGAGGAAAAGGATAAACCTTGGTCAG